>MU676298.1:33489-49683 GCA_026770625.1 Nicotiana glauca
TCCTCACATAACACTCGAGGCCTGAAAGTCTCCTCACATAACACTCGAGGCCTGAAAGCCTCCTCACATCACTCAACATATCCTCATAGATGGCCCTCGGCCTCAATCAGTCCAGAAAATAGTCATAAGCCTCACTGGCTTCAGTAAAACAATAATGCTCAGCTCATTGACATTTTAAATATCATTTAAATCTCGAGTTGAGTATAAACGTAGCTGAGTTCACAAAATAATATAATTTAATTGGACTGAATTCAATAATATTTCAATTCGTGAGGAAAAATAGTGATGTAAATTCACAAAAAATTTTAGGTAATCGGCACAAGGCCCAAATATGGCAATAAGCCCAAATCATGGTGAAAAACAGTAAATCTTTATCAAATACGCGGTAAAACATCGTCTGGGAAGGACCAAGTCACAATACCCAATAGTAATTGACCCTGCACTAGTCATACAACGCGTGTCCCATTTCAACATAGCAGTATGTTGTGCAATTCGGGGTTTTCAAACCCTCAGGGTATCATTTAAAATTATTACTCACCTCAAACCAACCACGGGATTAGTTCGCTATGCCCTTTCCTCTTAAATTAACCTCTTCGTGCGTCGAATCTGCCCAAAATCATAAAGAATACGTTATAATGTGCTAATGGGACATAACCCAATCGAAAGAACTCGAAAAATACTCAAAAATACGAAATTGGCAAAACCCGAGCCCCGGGTCCACGTCCCAAAAAATTTTGAAATTCACATTTCCGGAATCCTCGTCTTGCCACGAGTCCGTACATACCAAGAACTCCCAAATCAGAACACAAATGGCCCCTCAAATCCCAAATTTAGAGTTTTTGCTCCAAGCCCTAATTTCTTACAATTTTGCTATGTTTTCATGAATTTCAAGGATGATTCTTCAATAAAATCATGTATTTAACTCATAAAACTTACCTTCAATCAATTCCCAGTCGTAGCCTTCTTACTTCCCGTCAAAATGCTCCCAAGATGCTCAAAAATGGAGGAAGAAATGAGTTGGGGTGCTGGGGAAATGTCCTTAAAACATTCTGTCCAGGCCTGAAAATCCTTCATCGCGTTCGCGACCCCTCTCACGCGAACACGAAGACCAAGTTTCTGAAAATCCCAAATTCTCTACGCGAACGTGATACCTAAATGACCTGGGCTCCCAGGCTCTTCTACGCGAACGCGACTTTCCCTCCCGCGAACGCGATGGCCAGGCTTCCAGGCCTACGTGAATGCGTCGCCCTTCATGCGAACGAGATGGCCAAAATGCCAAAGCTTCGCGAACGCGGCCTCCACTTCGCGAACGCAAAGGCAAAAATTCCAGGGCTCCAATTTCCCTCTACACGTTCGCGGTACTCCTCACGCGAACGCGATGACTAACGTACCTGCAACACTCCAGCAGAAAATCTGTTGTATTCCATAACCAAAAATGGTCCGTTTAACCACTCAGAATCACCCCGAGGCCCCCGGGACCTCAACCATAAATACCAACCTACTCCAAAACATCATACGAACTTGTTCCAATCATCAAAACACGTCTATCAACTCAAAAATCATCAAATTACGACGGATTCAAGCCTAAGTTAAACTAAAACTTTTAAAATTCTCATTCAATCAAAAACCCAACTAAACGACATCCGAATGACCTGAAAATTTGCGGACATTACCAAAATCACCTAACGAAGCTACTGCAATTCTCGGAATTCCATTCCGACCCTCGGATCAAAATTTCACCTATCAACCGGAATTCGCCAAAATTCAACCTTCGCCAATTCAAGCCTATTTCTACACCGGACCTCCAAATTCAATTCTGATTGCACTCTTAAGTCACAAATCATCCTCCAAAGCTAACCGAACCATCGGAATTCTATTTCGAGCCCTCTAACTCACAGGTCAATGTCCGGTTGACTTTTCCAAACTATTCTTTCATTAAAGAGACTAGTTGTCCCATTTCCTACCAAACTCGATCCGAATTGACTCAAATTCACCAAGTACATATATTGAAGCATGAATAAGCATATAACGGGGAAAACGGGGCGGTAACTCACGTTACAACGGGCCGGGTCGTCACATAAACAATAATCAATTTAAATCCACGCTAATAAACTAATTAACAGAGAAATATACTAATCAATATTTGGAACAGCTAGAATGATATGGCTGGAAAGAAACTCACACCCACAAACATAAACATGATAACAAGCTAATCGGCATCAACTAATCACGAAATTAATCTTGAGGGAATGAAATCGTTGAATTAACAATGAACAAAAATCGATTAATAATTCTAGGAACTAAAAAAACTAAAATTAACAGACAAGAGGGATGAGAAAAGAACATGCAGTACCAAACTGGCGTGTTCCAAACTCAAAAGCTTGACTGATTCCACTGAGATTCGAGTGCCCATAATCTTGAATTCATCACGAGGGATGAGAAAAGAACATGCAGTAGCAAACTTGGACGATTTAGATAATTTAGGGTTTCCGGCCAAATTAAACTCAAAATTCGAGATGCCTAGAGATGATTCAAAGAAAACTGATTGAGGATTTGTGCAGAGGGTGGTGAAGAGAACCTATGGTGTGATTTTGGGTTAATTTGGGACAAGTGATGTCGTGGCCAAAAATTTTAAACCGTTATTCGAAGGGTTCGGCGTTGATTCGAGGGAAACCAAGGGCAGGGTTAGAAAGAGGGGAACGAGGAGAACCGGTGGTGTAATTTTGGGGGGGTTTGGAGGTGGTGGCGTTCACCGGCGGCGGCGGCTCCGGCGAGATACAGAAAGGAGATACGAGGAAGATGAAGGTCGCAGATGTTTGTGAAGGTTTTATTACATATCCTTGGCTAAAAAGGAATCAGGTTAGTGTAGTTCGGGAATGTCTGGTAGCTGGGACTTCCAGGAGCTGCGATTTTAATACGATTGCTGCTGCTACTGCTCGCTGACCTCCTTATTACACCGTGTCAAAAATAAAAAGAAGCTATCCTACGCTATGACCTTTGGATTACAAAAGTCCTATCTATGTCTTCAAACTTGCTCTTATGTTGCCTTGAACTTGTATTTTTCCGATGGAATTCTTGCGTTGTTGCCTTGCATTGTGATCGGAGATGTTGTGCCATTCCTCCGAGTGATGCTTGACCGCTGAAGTTTGAAATATATGCCTCTATTCTTCAGGCGGGCTCCTGACTGCTGACACTTGAAACGTATTCCCTTGTTCTCCAGGTGGGCTCCTGACGACAATGCTTGAAAGTATTCCCTTGTTCTCCAGGTGGGCTCCTGACTGCAACAAAATAGACAAACAAAGAAAATTTCCTGCCCCAGTTTGACGACTGGGCGCATCATGTTAACAGATATTAAAAGTAAAAGCTAAAATTTGAATTGTACTTCCCTTGTTCTCCAGGTGGGCGCCTGACTGCTGAAGTTGAAACGTATTCCTTTGTTCTCCAGGTGGGCGCCTAACTGCTGAATTTGGAAAGTATTCCCTTGTTCTCCAGGTGGTCTCCTGACTGCAACAAAATAGACAAAGAAAGAAAATTTTCTGCCCCAGTTTGGTAACCGGGTACAACATGTTATCAAATATTAAAAATTAAAGGCTAAAATTGAATTGTACTTCCCTTGTTCTCCAGGTCGACGCCTGGTTGCTGAAGCTTGAAAAGTATTCCCTTCTTCTCCAGGTGGGCACCTGACTGCTGAACTTGAAAATATTCTCTTGTTCTCCAGGTGGGCTCCTGACTGCAACAAAATAGACAAACAAAGAAAATTTTCTGCCCTAGTTTGGTAACTGCGTACAGCATGTTATCAAATATTAAAAATTAAAGGTTAAAATTGAATTGTACTTCCCTTGTTCTCCAGGTGGGCGCCTGATTGATGAAGCTTGAAAAGTATTCCCTTGTTCTCCAGGTGGGCGCCTAACTACTGAACTTGAAAATATTCCCTTGTTCTCCAGGTGGGCTCCTGACTGCAACAAAATAGACAAACAAAGAAAATATTTTGCCCTAGTTTGGTAACTGGGTACAGCATATTATCAAATATTAAAAATTAAAGGCTAAAATTGAATTGTACTTCCCTTGTTCTCCAGGTGGGCTCCTGATTGCTGAAGCTCGAAAAGTATTCCCTTATTCTCCAGGTGGGCGCCTGACTGCTGAACTTGAAAATATTCCCTTGTTCTCCAGGTGTGCTTCTGGCTGCAACAAAATAGACAAACACAGAAAGTTTTCTGCCTCAGTTTGGTAACTGGGTACAGCATGTTATCAAAAAATTAAAGGCTAAAATTGAATTGTACTTCCCTTGTTCTCCAGGTGGGCACCTGATTGCTGAAGCTTGAAAAGTATCCCCTTATTCTCCAGGTGGGCGCCTGACTGCTGACGCTTGAAACGTATTCCCTTCTTCTCCAGGTGGGCTCCTGACGGCAATGCTTGAAAAGTATTCCCTTGTTCTCTAGGTGGGCTCCTGACTGCAACAAAATAGACAAATAAAGAAAATTTTCTGCCCCAGTTTGGTAACTGGGTACAGCATGTTATCAAAAAAATTAAAGGCTAAAATTGAATTGTACTTCCCTTGTTCTCCAGGTGGGCGCCTGATTGCTGAAGCTTGAAAAGTATTCCCTTGTTCTCTAGGTGGGCGCCTGACTGCTGAACTTGAAAATATTCCCTTGTTCTCTAGATGGGCTCCTGACTGCAACAAAATAGACAAACAAAGAAAGTTTTCTGCCCCAGTTTGGTAACTGGGTACAGCATGTTATCAAAAAATTAAAGGCTGAAATTGAATTGTACTTCCCTTGTTCTCCAGGTGGGCGCCTGATTGCTGAAGCTTGAAAAGTATTCCCTTGTTCTCCAGGTGGGCGCCTGATTGCTGAAGCTTGAAAAGTATTCCCTTGTTCTCCAGGTGGGCGCCTGACTGCTGAGGCTTGAAACGTGTTCCCTTGTTCTCCAGGTGGGCTCCTGACGGCAATGCTTGAAAAGTATTCATTTGTTCTCCAGGTGGGCTCCTGACTGCAACTAAATAGACAAACAAAGAAAGTTTCCTGCCCCAGTTTGGTAACTGGGTAGACTTGTGAGTGGTTACTTAAGCTATTGATGCAATGGTGAGAGTAAAACTAAAGACTTGATTGACCTGTACGCCTTATGTGAGTAAAACTATTTGACCAAGATTTTTATCCTAGGAGAAAATTCATCAGACTAGGTTTTCTATCTTAGGAGAACGATTCATCAGACTAAGATGCATACCCTAGGAGAAAATTCATCAGACTAGGTTTTCTATCTTAGGAGAACGATTCATCAGACTAAGATGCATACCCTAGGAGAAAATTCATCAGACTAGGTTTTGTATCTTGTTATCTTAGGAGAAAGTTTCATCAGACTAAGACTATCTCAATGGTGGAAAATCCATCAGACTAGGACTTTTATCCTAGGAGGAAAATGTGAAAAGCAATGGCAGCATTTTATGCACATTAGCAAGACAGGCAAGGGCAAGGATTTGAGAAACTTCCCTTTTGTCGGCTTTCCTCTTCTTCCTTTTCTTCATTTAATTTCCTTCCTATTGTTGAACCGACTTTCTTGAGCTGCTTTGTCCCTGTCTCAAACAAAGAAAACTTGTGAGTTTAAAATGTGGTTGTTGGTTTGTGGCTTTGAACTTTGAGGGCGGCCCGATATCCTACATTTGCTGCGTTGCCTGAACTGTCATCTCCCTAATCCTCATGTCTCATACGAATCCCACGGCATGTCTATTGTCCCCACTTTGTGTATATGACGTTCTTTCTTGTCTTAACAACTGGCTTCGGCCTTGAGTTTATTGTTCCTTCACTCGTCATGATAACTGATTTCCATTCGAAAACCCTGCTTGTTCTTTGACTAATCTCTTTCTTTGTAAACCTTAACCCAGAAAATACCTCTTCTCGTTTGAACCCTATACTCTCTATATGTTGCATTGCTCCTGAA
This sequence comes from Nicotiana glauca, assembly GCA_026770625.1. NCBI lineage: Eukaryota > Viridiplantae > Streptophyta > Magnoliopsida > Solanales > Solanaceae > Nicotiana > Nicotiana glauca. Next base: position 39,424 of record MU676298.1, read on the forward strand.
CCGACATCTACCAAACCTTTGTATTTCACATGATCCCCAAAGCATATTAGTTGTTACCAATCTTAGTGTGCATGATATTCTTTCTTGATTCAAACCATAGACTCTAGCCTCGAGGTCTATTGCTCCATCACTAGCCATGATAACTTCGGTTACTTCTTGGAGGATCTTGCTGGTCACTGGTTTATCACCCTTTTTGTCAATCTTATCACAAAAAATACCTTTGATCCGTTCACCCTAGCCCTTATTCATTCTGTTGCGTTGTCCATGAATTGATATATACCGAGCCTTTGTATTTCAAACGAATCCCAAAGCATGTGGATTGTTACCAGCTCGGTGCTCTTCTTGTTCCTTCCGGACTTACGACACTTTGATGTGCTAAACAGATTCTGTTTTGTGCAATTGGAAAGTTGGTGATAGATTTTGAAGTCATTTCTCACTTGTTTTGAACAATCGACCCGGGAATAGGGAGTAAAACAAGGTGGGAGGAATAGAGTAAAGATAATGGAAAGAGACGATTCCTAACAAGAAACCTACAAAGTAGCAAACCATCAGATGTGGATACTGACTCTAGCGACCTTGACATGCACCTACAGCCTACTCTGTTTCGAAAATCTGATGTTCAGCTCTTGTTGTACCTTTTCGCCGTGAAACTGGACTTCAATGCTCTACTTACCCGCTCCGATTCACAATCCTTATTCGACTTGTGGCGCCCGTAGGGTTTTCACCATCAAGCCTCTCTTATTTTGATTTTTCTCTCAACTCACTGTTGCCTTATGGTGCCCTTGAAGGTTTTCACTAATAAGACTCTCTCATTTTGATTTCTCTCAGCTTTCATCGCCTCGCGATACCCGTGGGGTTCTTATCAACAAGACTCTTTCATTCTTCATTTCCTTCGTTTGGACTAAAGTGTTGCCCCTGATATGATTCTCCTCTGCTCGCTTGATTCGACATTTCTTGAAGACTGATCAGAAGGTCTTTCTTTGGACCGTAATGCAGGTTTTTTGGACGGGGATAGAAAGAAGGGTATCAAAGGCTCAAAAACAATTCAACGTGGGCTCAGCATTACAACTTTCGGAATCAGATTTCTCACAACAACCACAACTTCTGCTCAAATTTCTTTTTTGGGGACTTTTGGATTTTTATTTGGTGTGACTAAACCTCAGAGAGAGGCTGCCTACGTACCCTCTCGGGATCAAGTCAAACAAAGTTCAGGCGACTACTTTTGTTGTGGTGATCTTTCCTTTCTTCCACTTTCTTTTCATTCTTTTCTTTCTCTTTTCTTTTCTTGCTTTTCTCTTTTCTTTTCTTTTCTTTCTCTTCTCTTCTTTTCTTGTTCTTTGTTTTATTTTATTTTTTTTTCCTTTCTTTTCTCGTTTTCCTCTTTTCTTTTCTTTTCTTTTTCTCTTCTTTTCATATCTTTTTCTTTCCCTTTCTTTTCACTGTTTTTCTCTTGTCTCTCCACCTACTTTCCCCACTCGGGCTTACGAGTTTTATTATTGATTCCGAAAGAGGGGTCTGCAAGAAATTAACTGAGGCTCGAAGGGGTAACAAAGGATAAAGTGTTTGGATAGCAGAATAAAATGCCTTCGTCATTCCAATCTCCAAAACATGCCAAGTACAAACTACACGGTTAAACAAGCTGAGGAAAACACACATAACACAAACTTCGGCAAACTTGCCTTTGGCTTCAAACCGATGTGGCATGATGCTTTTCAACAGTATTTCTTTATGTTCTATCTGCCCCCAGTTTCACTTGATTTGGGCTTGAAGTGATCTCAGAATGCCTTTACTTATTTCCCTCGAACGTCCTTACATTGTCAACATTGTTTCATTGCTTCATTATTAAACTGACATTTAAAAACCAGGCTGAGAATTACGCGTGCATGTCATGTCACCAGAGTCAGCGTAAAAAGAATTGTAAAAGGAGAAGGGAATTAAATAAAATGAACTGGAAATGGGGGAAATAGAGAATTGCATTAGACTGACGGTGAAAGGGTTTAAACAACAAAACAAGCAAACTAGATTAGTTAAAATCTTTGAACAAACCTAGACAGCACTACATAAGCTACTACGACCAAACGAACAAGGCAAAGTGAAAGGATAGAAGGGTTTGGGTCCAAGATAATATCCGGATTACAACCTTGAAGTAACCCGGACAACAGAAATGACAACAAAATAAACCACCAAAACTCCAAGAGATGGAGCGTCTTCCCAATTACCCAGCACGGCGTCTTAGCCACTGAATTTCACGCCAAGCCTGCTAGAATTTCCAAAAGTCCCCATCAAGTTGTTCTGAGCAAACTTCTTCTTGGTTTCTTCTGCCGGCTCATCCTCATGATCAATCACACCCACCATATGCGTCTCATTATGCACAGGAGATGGACGTTGGCCAATGTTTGCTACATCAGAGTTTGAACGACGATGTCGCCTGCATCAATAAGCTTCTGAATTGCATTCTTCATATTCCAAAATTTCTCTATGTCGTGCCCCAGGGCACCTGAGCAATATGCGCACTTTTGAGAAAGATCGAACTTCTTTGGAGGAGGGTTCAACGCTTTTATCTTAATCGGCTTCAACATGTCCAATGTCCTTAACCTCCGGAACAGACTAGCATATGATTCTCCCAACGGAGTGAGGGCTTTCTTCTTCCGTAACCTCTCATTCTTAAATGCTGGATTGGGTCAAAAAACTGATCCGGGGTGTTTTTGGTAAGTTCGCGGGGTAGATGGGCATTATTTTGAGCTGGGTACCGAGAATGTGATGTGCGACTTTAGGAGTTCTATGGAGAGAAGTAGCATCGGGGAGGGTCATCTGATGCACAAGGATAACCATGGGGACGATATCGAGGCTAAAGGTATTGATCAGGAAAACCTATCGGATCGCCTTTTTTGTTCCTCTTTCTTCCAACCAAGCTTACTGGTACATTCTGAATGGCTTCCGAACAACTCACGATTTTGCCTGACTTGATTACTTCTTCTACTAGCTCCCCCATTTTTAACACATCATCGAAAGGCTTTCCCAAGGCCGGGATCAAATGACTGTAGTAGGTGGGTCCCTGGGCCTGTAGAAAAAGCTTGACCATTTCTTCTTCGCTAATCGGAGGACTAACTCGAGCAGCTTGCTCCCTCTATCTGAGCCCAAACTCATTAAAGTTTTCTTCCGACCTCACTCCCATCTTAGATAGCAAGGTGCGGTCCGGAGTAACACTTGATTTTCACTGAAAGTATCGGACAAAGTCTTGAGCCATGTCACCCATTGTAAGCCACTTATCAACATCTTGACGGGTATGCCAGTCCAAGGCTGCCCCAGTTAGGCTTTCACTGAAATATGCCATCATTATGTCATCTTTCTCCCCAACAATCCTCATTTCGTTGCAATAGACCCTCAGGTGGGCCACCGGATCTCCACGCCCATCGTACAAGTTAAATTTTGGTACTTTGAACCCTGCGGGCATGCTGCTCTGGCCTTCCACTCTTCGCTTGTCCCTGAAGGACTGTTCTGTGCTTTTCAACTTCTTGGGTACCCCATCTCGCTCTTCTCTTCCCGTAACCCTTTCTTTTCTAGCATGAAGCTGCTCATCCCGGAAGCTCTTCTTGTATGAATTGAGGACCTTGCAGGCACCCTCTGGGGGGTGATATTCGGTATTGTGAGCTTTGAGTGGGTATTCATTGTTTAGGTTAATGGATATGACATGGGAGTAATTTCGAGGAGATGTGATGGAGTCATTAGGGTAGTTGGGAAAATTGTGATAAGCGGGTGTATCTGGGGAATATGGAAGATCATTTGGCGCTGTGTTTGGAGCTTAGGTAAGAGCAGCATATGGAAAAATCGGTGGTGGCGGGGGTGGTGTCTTCCTAGTTATCCAGGCTTGGTAAATGTCTGCCACGTGTTGTCTTAACATCCACACCTCTGCACCCAACCCATTATCCCGTTCAACCAACTGATGTCGGGCACCGGTATCAACCAACTCAGTTATATTATCGTTCGCCATTGCCCCTTTTGCCCTTGTGTAGCAACGAAGAATTACCTCTTTAAAACCACAAACCAACCACCTTTCTGGAATGACATGACAAAATGAAACCACCACGTAAGTGTTAGGGCATTTAACATATTGGTAACAGCTTTTGATCGGTCGCATGTGTCATCCCGGCTTTTCCTTATTTCCAATTGCAAACTTTCTCTTCCTTTGTTTTTCTTCTTTTTCTCTCTTTTTTTTTTCTTTTTTCTCTTTCTTCTTTTTTTCTTCATTCTTCTATTTTCTTCCTTTCTTGATTTTCTTTTCTTTGTTTTTGTTTTTCTTTTGGTTATGGTCGAATCCTATGGAGATTGCCTACGTATCATGACCCCGCATGAATTAGACCAAGCGTAGTTCTTGCAAATTGAATGCAAAAATAAAGGGATAATTTTTGGAATTTTCAAATTTCATTAGTAAATGCCGAGTACATGAGATACTAGAATATTTATTTTTCTTGAAGGGAAACTACAAAAGCAGACTCAAAACAATAAAATACAGACTCGATGATTAAAAACTAGATCAAGAGTGCACGCGGGGCATCATTCGGCATCGCCGCAGGCCTACGCAAGACTGAGAAGGTTTACATGTCAACTGTGACTATTTAAAGAAAACTAGCCACGTAACTGACTTATTTTGACTTTAAAAAAAATGACAAGTGTCTATCCTTCAAAAATATTTATTGTAAGAAAACAAAGACTCAGTTTTGCAAATACGACCTTTCAGCACTTCCGAGAGGGTGATTTTAAGGTTGTGCCCGCAAACCGTTTTAAAATGACTCAAAGTGGTTGTTCTTGCAAAAACAGCCTTCGGCGTCCTTTTGGGGACATTCGGCTTATTTTTCAACAAGAATGGTGTCACCCGACTTATTGGATAAAAATTAAAATTTTGGTATTTTTGGTTATTTTTGCAAAAGGGGTGGTTGGACCCGATGAGGGTTGCCTACGTATCTCACATTCGGTGAGAATCAAACCAACGTAGTTCGGGCAAATAAACTAACTATTTTCTAAAACAAGACTCTTTTTGTATTTTCTTTTTCAACAAACTACTTGAGAACAAACAATTTTTAAGAACAAATTTTCCTTTTTCTTCTTTGTTTTTATTTTCCTCAAAAATTCGATAGAGTTTCGACTCTATTTTGACATTGGTCGTTTTTCTAAAATAGGGAATTAACTCTCTACACTGCTATTTCTCTCTTTCTTTCTTTTTTTTTCAATTCCTCCAAATATTAAAGTCGGTCAGCATGTGAGTCCGAGACAAATAAGTGCACACGCAACACGTAAGATGCATCAGGATGGTCTTCTCATTTCAGGTTACCTGTCCTAGACGGACCCAACCCCTGTGTTGAGTCCCTTAAGTCATATGTACGTGATGCAGATAAGTGCTCCTACTAGGGATCCAGCATGAAGTCAAGTTATTCTAGGTTCCAAACCTAGGTATGTGTTCTAGACTGTGCACCCGAGCGGACAACTCGAGTCGAGGAGGGGGCTACGTACCGGGGACCCGCGGGATCATCCGGATTAGTAACTTGTCCGACCTCTTTCTTATTTCAAGGTATGACACTAACAGAATAGGGAGTCTCAACCAGTAAGCACATCCCCGGAGGTGAGAAGAGAAGGGTTTCAGCACAGTTTATACAATTCAGATAATATCAAAGCGGTAAAGCATTTAGCACATTTTGCAGGAAAACATGTAGAAACATCAGATAAAGCCAAACATAACAATTATTCTAATCTCGAATTCTTAAACCCTGAACCGAAGTTCTGGGTTTGTCGTCCCTAGCAGAGTCGCCAGAGCTATCACACCTCCTTTTTCACTATACCCCGCAAGGGCATAAAGGATTTTTTCTACTTAAAGGATAATCGGAATGGGATTTATTATTAAAAATCAGAGTCGCCACTTGGGAGATTAATGGTGTCCCAAGTTACCGGTTGAATCCCGAACCGAGGAAATTTATGACTCTGTTAACAATCCGCGAACCAGAAATCCGAGTAATGAATTTTGTTAACCCGGGAGAAGGTGTTTGGCATTCCTGGGTTTCGTGGTTCTAGCACGGTCGCTCAACTGTTATATTTGATTTTATATCTGATTTCACAATATGTTCTAACTTATGCACTTTTATTCGTAAACCGCTTTTATCATTATTTTAAAAGAATTGCAACGTCGTGAAAACGCGTCTAGAACCGCGTCGCAATCAATGCACCCGTGGTTGTCAACACAGCTCGACTCCATTGAGATTTGGATTTGGGTCACATAAATGTGCACCCAAATTTAAGAATGTAATTTTATTAAAATCGTGCTTAAATATTCTAATGTATTATTATTTTGAGGAAGGCCGTGAAATTCGCTAAACGACCCTCCCGAATTCTAAGTAATTTGAACAAAAAATTAATTGAGGGCACCGCAATTTATAATTTTATTTGGCAAGGTTCGTCTCATTTATTATTTTAAAGGACAAACCTAAAGCGACTATGATTTTTTTTTTGTCTATAATAATAATAAAAAATCCTAGCTAATTCTTATTATGAAAACAAAATTCAGTTATTTCCAATGAACCAAAGGCCGTTCAGCCGCAGGCCCAAAGAACCTAAGTTATTCAATACAGGCATGTGGATGAAGTCTCTAACAATCATAAACAATGGGCCTGAAACCAGCCCAAAATGAGCAAACGCAGAGACCGTGTTGGAATGGTCCAGGGATCGAATCCTTATGGCCGGCGTGCCATGTTCCAATTTTACCCACACAATTATCCAAACTCTCATGAATGCATTCAACGGATGATCAGTAACCAAACACTGTATTCTTATTTCAGTTGGCATGCTATTGATTACCCATTTAAAGCTTGGATTCATATCTAATTTTCAGACAATTCTATGCCTAATTCACGTGAACCACTCTTAACAGTGACAATTCTATGCTCATTTGTTGATTTTAACTAAGGCTTATCTTAATACACACAAAGAAAAATTGAAAATGGCTATATTCTCACACAGCCCACTACTCAAAATTAATAGTTTGAAACTCAGTTACCATACAAACCAATGCATATCACAGATTTTGAATTAATTCATATCCCAACACATTTCCTAGTTATGACCACTTAAACAACAAACTAAACTAATCATTGTTTACTAACACATTGCAATGTGCTATTCATCCTGATGTTATAAATTCACAAATTGAATCAAAAGGGAATGACAACAGTAAAGACTATCTAAGCAGCATTTTCAGAACTTTTAATTTCTTTGAGTTATCTAAGGCTTGAAAACACAAGCACAACAATAGTAATTTAAACGAATAAATTGTCCTGAAGCTCGTCAACTAACCATCCTGTGTTCATCATTCGGGTAAGTGAAATTCAAGTTACACTTCAACTATTATGTAACCAAGTATGCACGGTCCAGTCAATCTAATTAACAGTCATATTATTACATACTCCAGTTAAATTCAATCAGGCAGTTAAATGTGACTACAATATTCAACCACAAATCACAACAAAATCTATTCAGTCATAGCGAAACAACAGATCCACAACCAGAATTGGTTTCGATGTTTATTTCATGCTGTCAACAGTAAGCAGATACATCAAAGCTAGCTCAAAGGTGTACCTGAAAATGTAACACAATGAGAATAGAGTAGATAAGGAGATCAGCAGCAAGAATTAGAAGATTCAATCGAACAGAGATTCACAAAAAATGTAAAAATAGAGAAAGATCGTTTTGTTTGAAATTTTTTGGGAATAATTCATATATAGGGCAAAAATCACGTGCTCACAGCAGTCAATAGTGAGATTCAATCAATTTTGGATAACCATACATGGAAATTGGTTGATCTTCCTCCAGGAAATAAGCCTTTAGGTTTGAAATGGATCTTTAAATGAAAAATTAAAGATGATGGTACTATTGACAAATATAAGGCAAGACTTGTTGTCAAAGGTTATAGACAAAAGGAAGGCCTTGATTACTTTGACACTTACTCGCCAGTAACAAGGATAACATCTATTAGGGTGTTAGTGGCACTAGCGGCTGTGTATGATCTTGAAATCCATCAAATGGATGTTTAAACATTTTTCATAAATGGAGAATTGGAGGAAGAAATTTACATGGAACAACCTTAGGGTTTTGTGGTTCCTGGTAAAGAAAAAAAGTATGCAAACTTGTTAAGTCGCTTTATGGACTTAAACAAGTACCCAAACAATGGCATGCAAAATTTGACCAAACAATATTGACAAATGGATTTAAAATCAACGAGTGTGACAAAAGTGTTTACATTAAAGATACTCCAGGTCATGAAGTCATTGTTTGTTTATATGTTGATGACATGTTGATAATAAGCAAAAGTATGGCAGATATAAATACTACAAAGCGCATGTTGGCTAGCAAATTCGACATGAAAAACTTATGAGTTGCTGATGTGATCTTAGGAATCAGAATTCGCAAGACTCCATAAGGTCTAGCATTATCACAGTCTCACTACATTGAAAAGGTACTTGACAAGTTCAAGTATTTGGATTTCAAAATTGCCAAGACTCCAATTGACGTGAGTTATGCACTTCAAAAGAATGAAGGTGAAAGTGACTCACAACTGGACTATGAAAGAGTATTGAGAAGTTTGATGTATATCATGAATTGTACGCGACCAGATATAGCATGTGCTATTAGAAAACTGAGTCGGTTTACAAGTAATCCCAATCAAATACAATGGATGGCAATGAAACGAGTTTTGGGGTATCCGAAACATACCCAAAATTATGTTTTGCATTATAACAAATATCCTTCCGTTATCGAGGGATATAGTGATGCAAATTGGATCGCCGGATCATTTGAAGTTAAATCCATGAGCGGATATGTTTTCACAATTGGGGGTGGAGTAGTGTCTTGGAAATCATCCAAACAAATGTGCATCGCCTGTTCTACAATGTAATCTGAATTCATAGCTTTAGATAAGGCCGGTGAAGAAGATGAATGGCTCCGAAATTTCTTGGAAGATATTTTATTTTGGCCCAAACCTTTGGAACCTATATGTATACATTGAGATAGTCAAGCGGCAATAGATAGGGCAGGGACCGTTATGTATAATGAAAAATCTCATCATATTTGATGGAGACACAATACCATTAGACAACTACTCTCTAGTGGTATTATCACAATTGACTACGTAAAGTCTAGAGATAATGTGTCGGATCCACTTACAAAAGGTCTATCTAAAGAGGCACTTGAAAGATCATCAAAGGAAACGGGGTTAAAGGCCTAGGACAAGTCATCATGGCTGTAATTCTACCTAGCAGACTGGAGACCCCAAGATCTAGGTTCAACGAGATCAAACAAAGTTATGAATTACGGTTCAACATTGTCAACTAACTCAACCCATTCTCCTGATGAAGACAATATTAAAAAATGAGGTAAAACATTAAGGCTTTTTGATGAGTCAATAAAGCTTAAAGTTTTTTAATGATTTGCTAAGTCTGGCAGGATATTACCAAATAGTGTGTCTTTAGGATTACACGTTTAGGAATCACCTATGTGAGTGTGAAGTGTAAGCCGCTTTAAGGAGAATGAAAGTAAAGGCCCATTCTGTAAGCACTCATGAAGCCAGGCGGTGTTCATGGCTGAAAAGAACACAACCGTGAGAACCATAGATGGTTAAGAATGGATTGATTGTATGACTTATGTTGTCTAGGTATACAATAAAGCTCGACGATTCAAAGATATCAAATCTGTCACACCTCCTTTTTTCTTTCTTTACAGGAAGCCCCGCTTATTTTTTACTACACCCCGGGAAGGGATGTAATAAAGAAGGGAAAGGAGTTTTTTCCAATTTAAGGACAGTCAGAACGGGATTAGTTGTTTAAATTTTCAGAGTCGCCACTTGAGAATATAATGGTGTCCCAAGTCACCCGTTTAATCCCAAACAGAGGAAAGTTTGACTCTATTACAGTCTGCGAACTAGAAATCCAGATAAGGAATTCTGTTAATCCGGGAGAAGGTGTTAGGCACTCCCAAATTCTGTGGTTCTAGCACGGTCGCTCAACTGTTGTATTTGCTTTTATTTGATTTCTTTATATATTCCAATTATATGTATTATTAAGATTCCGCTTTATCAATTTTAAGGAATTGCAACGTCGTGAAAATGCATTTTTTGAACCACACCGTACCAGTACGCCTGTGGCTTTAAATACATTTCGACTTCGTTGAGAGTAAGATTTGGGTCACATAAATGTGCACCCGTACTTGAGAATGTATATTAAA
>MU676298.1:53002-116007 GCA_026770625.1 Nicotiana glauca
AATACAAATAGATGATATTTGATTTTCTTTGTTTTGTTTTCCAAAAATTAGAAAAAATCCTGGTATTTCCACCTGTTTTATGAGTTATTATTAAGCAAACAATTATCAACAAATTGCCACACAAATTCAAAAATCATTTTTGCATATATTTTGGAATAATTTGCTTGGAGCAAAAATCACGTGCTCACAAAATCTACCGATTGACCGAGTATATCCAATATAAGTTCACTACAGAAAGTTCAAAGGGAAACCTACTTATCCAGATGCAATTAATACTTGCATGTAAAACACACACACGTCCGTGCATTCCTTAAGTTTATAGTCATTCCCCATTCATGTGGGGGGTTGTTAAGTATGAATGGAAAATGGTGGGAAAAGAAATGGAGAGAAATAAAATTTTGAATGAGTTTACTAATGCACTTTGTCCCCCATTGGTAGAAGGAAAGAAAATCTTTGTGTATATAAAGAGAAGCTCATCTTTTAGCTCTTAAAGAGCTAAGAAGAAGGCAAGCCTCGCGTCGTCGTCGTCGGCTCGGCTTCGGCTTCGGATTTGAATTTGGATTTGGATTTGGATCGATTGATTTAATATTTTTGGACAAAATTCCTTTCAAATATTTTATTAATTAATTAAATTAATTAAAAAATTCAATCCGAAATAACTCATGGCCCACGACTCGGTCCGGTCCGGCCCGTTTTTCTTTTCCGGATTATTTTAAATCCGTTTTAAATTTCCCGCAAAATTTCCAACAGCCGTGACTGTTCTGAAACAGTGTCACACCTGTTCCAAGAGCCATGGCTGTTCTGAAAAGTTGCAACCCTTTTCAAAAACAACACCAAATTGGCTATAAATATACCTTCAAATACCTGGATATTTACTTACGAAATTTTCTGATAATCTTTTTCTTCTTCTGCACAGAAAATATTCCAGTATGTTTTCAGCCTTCGAGTGGTTCGCTGTTCACCGGTGTTTTTGGTACCAACACTCCGGTGAGTTAAATCGTTCTATCCTGGGAGGATATATTCCAGAATCTCAGGTACTTGAAGGGAATAATTTCCTTAAGAATATACTGTGTATTCAATGGGCTCGATTTGTTCCTATAACGTTTCAAAATTTATTTTAAAATTCAAATACTATTTTCTTGAAATTTATTTTTACTAACTTTCTATTTTTGTTTCTCAAAAAAATTATTATTTTTATTTATTTAAAGCAATACAAATGAAAACATAACTTGCGTGAAAGGCTCCCTATTTTCCCTCCTCTGTGGACCCCAACAGGACCTCTCTTTAACCTTTCCAAGAGTGAAAAATATAATCACCAGCGCTGCGACCTTGGAATCCTAGTCAGCTAACGTTGTCGTTTGGACACTTGGCGCTTTTGTTGAGTTCCCTTAAGGTAGGGAGATTTTTTAGATACTCCTTTTACCACTCAGATATATCACCATCATCATAATATATTCTAATATAATACTCACCCCCCAAAAAACTGAAAAAGAGTACCAAAAACAAATTTCACAAAATAATAAATGACTTTTTTATTTCTAACAATATGTTAAGCTCTCAACTGATGCTAAACTATCGTTTGGACATAAATTTAGTTGAAATTTTTAAAAAAAAAATTGAAATTGTGTTTGGACATTTTTTTTATTTGAAAAAAATTAAAGTTTTGTGAGTGAAAGAAAAATTTCACCAAAAAACTGCACAATTTTTGGAAACTTGAAATTTTTTGTTAATATTTTTTCAAAAACTAATCATATTCCATTAATAAATATTATTTTTAATATTTTTTGAAAAAAAAAAAGCCCCCAAATCTATGGCAGACGGGAGCTAAATATTTTGTATATGAAATCCTAATAAATCAAAGTTTGTCTGCTATTTTGGGACGATGCAATTTTAGATTGTCTTTCCTACTTTCCTTCTCTTAGCCATTATAATAAGTACCCCTATTCTTTTACTGGTATTAAAGCGTTAGCGTATTGGATAGTTGAAAATATTTATTGAAAAATAAAAGTGTTTGATCGTAGAAAATATTCTTAAAATATAAATCATTTTTCACTATATTGGAGAAAATAATTTTCTAATTTTTGAATGAAAGTTATTTTCCTTCATAATCATCGCAACTATTAATTAACTTCATAGTTCTGGTCGAGCCATTACTTAGATACTATTATTTGCTTTCTTTAATAAATATTTTTCATGAGAAAAAACTATTCACTTTTCAACTATATATAATACAGCAAAACATTTTCTAAACATAAATTATTCTCAAGAATTCTGTTTGCTCAAAAGTTATCATATGCCTTATGAGCGTAAAACAATATAAATAAATTACGGAAAAATCATAGCAAACCGTAATAATCCATTGGACCAAATGAAGGAAATGAAAATAAGTACTCAGAGTTAGGAGGAGAAACATTAAAAGCCTTTATTAATGGTATTTAATTGGTATGCCTCTCCATGAAGAGGTTCAGAGTCTTATAATGGTGTTCCACTTTCCCATAATATGGGTATTGTTGTGTCTTTTCTCTCTCTCTTGAATAGTGGTGAAGAAGAAACCCACTTTCTAGGGTTTCCTCTCTTGGTATTTATAGCTGTGAGCTTCGTGAGCTGGCAATAAGTGGTCGTGACCACGTTGGGGTTTCGCCTTCATAATGGCGGATGGGTCGTGCCCTTGTTGATCGAATCAGATAAGGGTTAAATACTGTTAATTCTGAGTGGTCGTACAACTTATTAATCCTGAATTAGCTTAAGACGGGATTAACTTCGTTAATTATCGTGGGGTCAGATTCTAACCCATACAGTTAGTCCCTCCACTTATTGAGATTGTGCCTTGGCCGAACTCGATGAGTGGACTTCATCGACTGTGGTTTGAGAAACTCAGATAGGGAGGTCGACTGTCGCTTCGGTCGAGGCCGAATTCTCTTTGGTGATGGCCCATAGCCTTGTAGAGTGTTAGTGTTTTGTTATTGTGTTATCAAGTCGTCGTTCGATCAGGGTTGAACTCTCCTCCTTGGCGAAGGCCCTTGACCCTTTAACTTAATTCGAGTGAGGTCAAGCTTTGTTGTGCTCTGATCCTTACGTTTGTTTGGAGGCATAACCGTTGACCACGGCGGGCGGGTCGTATGCTGTGCGGCTGAGGGGAGTAAGGGCATGCTTGATACGTGTTTAGCGACGTCCAAAATTTTGAAGGCGCACGAAACATCTCCTCAGTGTTCATGGGTCGTTACAACCGTTTCGAAGGCGAGACTCCGATTGGTGACTGAAAAGCCGCTTCATGGAGCCTGTCATAATGATGCACGTTTCTGTAGAACTGAACCGGTTTACGGTTGGTCATGTAGTTAATGATGGTTGTTGGGGTTCGTGAAAGCCACTCGTGTTGCCTATAAATAAGGGATGAGGCATTTACTTCTCATATTTTCATTGTTTGTCTGAGAAAGATTCTGAAGAAGCTTTTCTTACTGCTAATTCACCTTCATCTTTGTTCTTCGATCGTTATAACTTCCGTCTTGTCCATCAAACTTTGTTTCTTTCCCGTTAGTGAATCAACAATGGCAGGCAGTTCTTCCCAAAACGTTCTTCCGACGGACCTTCCGATTAACTTTTCGGTGGTTGAAGGGCCATTTCCGGCAACGGGAGGTGTAGAACCGGTGGAGACCGATGAAGTTCCATCAGTTGACGAGATAGTATCTCTGCCCGAAGGCCTGATGACTGACTTCACTGTCGATGGTGGAGAGGATCAGGTGAACGAAGCCCCGTTAATGGGGGGAATTGGGATGGCCCAACTACGGGAACAGGGGGTCATCCCCAGCTATGCTGACGTCGTTCTTGCTAGAAGCGAGGAGAGGGTCCACACCGACCACAGGGGATACTGCATCTTTTATGCCTATCCCTTTAAGTTGGGGTTTGAGCTCCCGTTCCAAACGCTGGTGGTTGATTTCTGTCGTTATTATGGGGTATGCCCCGGTCAGCTTGCTCCTTCTCTTTACAAATTACTAGCAATGTTTATCAAGTATGCCGAACTGGCCGGTAGGGAGGTCACGCTGCAACATGTGCTTAGTCTTTACGCTCCCCAGAGAGTCTGCGGTACCATGATTCAAGCGTGCCCTCATGGGTCGAGGGGACTAACTGTGAAACTGGATGACGAGGTCGACCCTCGCCCTTTTGAGCACTTATTTTACATCAGGACTGAACATTTAGTGGCGTGCCACACTGGGTTCCCAGAGGCTTGGAATCATGCACGTAAGTTCTTTATTCGTCGAATTCTCGTTTCTACCCCTCCTTACGTCTTGTGCTCGTAAGCATTAACTTGTGTCAATTTTGTAGCCGAAAAGTTGGCGCCAGCTTCGTTAGCTAGGATGCGTGAGTGGGTTGAGGCCGTGCTCCCCCATACGGTGGGGATACGCACATGGGCGTCTTTCTGGGAGAGGCATGGCCGTAGGCCTGTGACAAGTGAAAAGTTGATTTCTTCTTCTGTTCCGCTTTGTTTCAAATCTATTCATCAACTTTGTTTTTCTGTGATCAGGAAGGGCACGCCGCGTCAGGGCCCCTCAGTTGGCCTTCCGTCGACCGGGTGCAATTGCTCGGCTCACTGCAGCACCGGTGCTGCGCTCAGTACCGAGGGCGATGTTAGTTGAATCTTTAGCGGCTCCTTCTCTAGGGGCCATCGGGGGTTATGCGCCCTAGAGCAGAATCGCCATGGAGGAGAGGCCATTGATAAGGCCCAGGGTCGTGTTCACGCCAGCTCCTCCTGTGGTAATTAATTTGGACTATCCCTCTGGCAGATGCGGAGAGGAGTACGGCTGCGGCGCCTGCCCTTGAGGGCGGACAAACAATGTGGGTTGCCCGGGTTGTTTAGGCCAGATGATACCATCACTTCGATGACTCAATTGGTGGTTCCAATCACTGAGATGGGAGGTAGTTCCTCAGCGGCTACTAATATTGGTGAGTTAAGCGCTCCTTTGGTGGCTACGGCGGGTGGTTCTACCTCGCTGGTGGCAGAAGGAGGAAGGGATGCTGTAGGAGATGAGTACGAGTCTGAATCCAACTTAGACCCCGACGACGTCCGTATGTTCCAGGAAGGCTTCACCAATTCAGCGGTGCGCGTAGAGGGGAGATCTCGCTTCATCGAGTTTCCTACGGAGTTGAACTTATTGCTCCAAGGGAATAGCTTGGTGCTGCAGTTTGAGCTGCTATGCTCGGAGGCCGAGAATGCGTCGTTGAGGGACGTTACGGATATCGGACTGATGAATGAAGTGGCCGTGATGGGCTTGAGTGTATCTAATATGACGTCGGTTCACTTCTTCTTTGCCTTAGTTTGTTCTTTATCTTAATCGTTTTCTTTGCTTTGCAGTTTTATTTGTTGAAGGTGGAGAGCATCCGTCGAACCAACGTCCGCCCGGGGATATTTTTGCGGGCGCTGGATAAGCACTGCTGCTACCAAGATCGGTGCCGAGAGATGCGCGTGTGCTTGAGGAATGATCCCCGTAGTCGGGCCTTGGTCGAGGAACGGGCGAGGTGGGAGCTTCAGATGCAGCAAACACTTGGCAGAACGAGTGCTCTTGAGGAGCAGCTCCGTCGGAAGGATGAGGAGCTCGAGGCGGGAAAGAGGGCTGCATCTAAGTGTGAGTGCCAGGGCCAGGCTAAGGCGGTGGAGGCCGCTGCGGCATGGAGCGGGAAAGTGACTGCGTTGGAGGGTGAAGTCGCAGCTTTGAAGCTTCAGGTGAGGGAAGCCTCATCGAGGGCTGGGGCATTGAAGGAAGCTATTTGCATGCACGAGTCCCAGCGGGAGTCGGAGAGGGCTGCTATGGCCTTTAGAGAAGCAGGTCTCGAGGAGTGGATCGGTGTCTTTGAGCAGGACGCCCAAGTCATGGCGGACCGGATCATGGTCTTAGAAGAAGAGAATTAGTGCCTACGGGACCAGGCCGCTTCTTCCAGCTAGGCTCGCGAACTTTGGGTCTTTGCTGAGGCCCAACGTGATGTATATAAAAATTTGTGGGAGGCCGGCATCGTGACCGAAGCTGCTTTCGAGGGAGCGCGTCAAAAGGCTCGTGAGGCCCGTGCCGACTGTGGTTTTGACGCGGCGACGCCAGAGGCTGACGATGGTGCAGATGGTGGCGCGGATGGCGCCGAGTAAAAAGATGTTATGCATTTTTTCTTATCTTGTTCGCCGTTTGGCATTTAGGTGTTTCTTATTTTTCTTCTTCTTTTTCCTTGTATTGACCGGCCTTGGCCGGGTGTAAGCGGGGATGACCCGCAATTAACTTTGTAGATAAATGAAATCTCCTTTCCATTATTTGCCCTGTATTTGCTTTGTACCTCTCATTTTTCCCCCTTAGATTTTTCTTTGCATGCGTTTGAGGGGTGATTTGCCTTTGAGTTTGACTCTTGTAGGCATGTTAGTTTTTTATTGTTGACGACTTTTCTTCTTCGACTCGGGGTGAGCGAGTTGGAGCCGCTGCTTGGCGATAGCGGCACTTAGCCTTAGTCCCAATTCGGGCGCGGTCGAACTACCTGCCGTGATGATAAAAAATGCGGCCTTATAGCTTGACCGGGGCCAGAGTTTACGTGTCCTTAATCTTAGTTCGAGTTGGGAGTACTTACTTGAATGGTGAGGATGCCTAACCTGTGCCTCGATTCGTTGGAGGTTAGGTTTTGCTGAGTTCAATGATGAAGGCGCTTGGTCCGAGTCCTGGTTCAACTGTGGTTGAACTTGTAATATTTGAGGACGAAGGCGTTTAGCCTTATGGTTAGAGGGAGGTCGAATTCGTTGGATTTGATGGCGAAGGCGCGTAGCCTGAGTCTCGGTTCAACCGTAGTTGAACTTACCGGCGAAGGCGTATATCCTTGATTTAATGGTGAAGGCGCATAGCCTGAGTCCCAGTTTAACTGTTGTTGAACTTTTTTAATTTTGATAGCGGAGGCGCGTAGCTCGAGTCTTGGTTCAACCGTAGTTGAACTTAATGGTGAAGGCGCATAGCCTTGATTTGATGGCGAAGGCGCATACCCTGAGTCCCAGTTCAACTGTTGTTGAACTTTGTCAATTTTGATGGCGAAGGCGCATAGCCTTGATTTGATGGCGAAGGCGCATAGCCTGAGTCCCAATTCAACTGTTGTTGAATTTTGTCAATTTTGATGGCGAAGGCGCATAGCTTGAGTCTTGGTTCAACTGTAGTTGATCTTACTGACGAAGGCAAATAGCCTTGATATGATGGCGAAGGCGCATAGCCTGAGTCCCAGTTCAACTGTTGTTGAACTTTGTCAATTTTGATGGAGAAGGCGCATAGCCTGAGTCTTGGTTCAACCGTAGTTGAACTTATTGGCGAAAGCGCATAACCTTGATTTGATGGCGAAGGCGCATAGCCTGAGTCCCAGTTCAACTGTTGTTGAACTTTGTCAATTTTGATGGCGAAGGCGCATAGCCTGAGTCCCAGTTCAACTGTTGTTGAACTTTGTCAATTTTGATGGCGAAGGCGCATGTCCTGAGTCTTGGTTCAACCGTAGTTGAACTTACTGACGAAGGCGCATAGACTTGATTTAATGGTGTAGGCGTATAGCCTTGAGTTGATGGCGAAGGCGCATAGCCTTGATTTGATGGCGAAGGCGCATAGCTTGAGTCCCAGTTCAACTGTTGTTGAATTTTGTCAATTTTGATGGCGAAGGCGCATAGCCTGAGTCTTGGTTCAACCGTAGTTGATCTTGCTGACGAAGGCGTATAGCCTTGATTTGATGGCGAAGGCGCAAAGCCTGAGTCCCAGTTCAACTGTTGTTGAACTTTGTCAATTTTGATGGCAAAGGCGCATAGCCTGAGTCTTGGTTCAACCATAGTTGGACTTACTGGCAAAGGCGCATAACCTTGATTTGATGGCGAAGGCACATAGCCTGAGTCCCAGTTCAACTGTTGTTGAAATTTGTCAATTTTGATGGCGAAGGTGCATAGCCTGAGTCTTGGTTCAACCGTGGTTGAACTTACTGACGAAGACGCATAGCCTTGATTTGATGGCGAAGGCGCACAACCTGAGTCTTGGTTCGACCGTAGTTGAACTTGCTGGCGAAGGCGCATAGCCTTGATTTGATGGTGAAGGCGCATAGCCTAAGTCCCAGTTCAACTGTTGTTGAACTTTGTCAATTTTGATGGCGAAGGCGCATAGCCTGAGTCTTGGTTCAACCGTAGTTGAACTTACTGGCGAAGGCGCATAGCTTTGATTTGATGGCGAAGGCGCATAGCCTGAGTCCCAGTTCAACTATTGTTGAACTCTGTCAATTTTGATGGCGAAGGCGCATAGCCTGAGTCTTGAATCAACCGTAGTTGAACTTACTGACGAAGGTGCATAACCTTGATTTAATGGCGAAGGCGCATAGCCTGAGTCCCACGTTATGGGTATTGAGTGTTGAAGCTCGGTTTTGATTTGAGACCTTAAGCAGCTTATACATTGTCTTCCTAATCGGGGTATGTAGGCTGTCTTGAGGCGACTCTCGGCTCGAGATATATCCGTGCTAGTTTCCGGCTGGAGCCCGTATCAGGGATGTGGGAGATGCCTTACAGAGATCCTCCCTTAGGAGGGGCTTCTTCTTCTTGTTTGCACTATCCGAGATCAGAGAGAGAGAGGATTTGGATCTTGATTTGAGATCTTAGAGTTCAACTTGTTCGATATACCGCTTTGGCTTGTTCGAGCTGGGTTGTTGTTGTTTTTTTTTCTTTTCCGGCGTTTCTTTCCTTTTGGTCCAGGGAAGAACTACACGATTTTGCTAGGAAATCCCCACAGACGGCGCCAAATTGTTTGCTCAAAAGTTATCATCTGTCTTATGAGCGTAAAACAATATAAATAAATCACGGAAAAATCATAGCAAACCATAATAATCTATTGGACCAAATGAAGGAAACGAAAATTAGTAATCAGAGTTAGGAGGAGAAACATTAAAAGCCTTTATTGATGTTATTGATTTGGTCTGCCTCTCCATGAAGAGGTTTAGAGCCTTACAATGTTGTTCCACTTTCCCATAATATGGGTATTGTTGTGTCTTTTCTCTCTCTCTTGACTAGTGGTGAAGAAGAAGCCCCCTTTCTAAGGTTTCTTCTCTTGGTATTTATAGTTGTGAGTTTCGTGAGCTGGCAATAGACCACGTTGGGGTTTCGCCTTCATGATGGCGCATGGGCCGTGACCTTGTTGATCAAATCAGATAAGGATTAAATGCCGTTAATTCTGAGTGGTCGTACCACTTATTAATCATGAATTAACTTAAGACAGGATTAACTTCGTTAATTATCGTGGGGTCGGATTCTGACCTGTACAAATTCTTTTTTCCCAAAACACCTGTGGCACACGTTGTTTGCCTCTTTTATTTGAGGATGACGATTGCAGCTACATAATCAAAATAGAAAACAAGAAAGAGGAATAAAAGGAAAAATATAAAAAAAAATTAACAGGCAAAAGAAAAGATTTAAGAAAAGGATGCACATACATCGTCCTGCTTTTATGAGAGATGGACCCAAAATCCACCTTGTTTTCATTATGTGGTGGTAGGGGTGTTCATAAAAATCCGAAAAATTGAACCAAATCGAAAACCAAATCAAACCGGCCAAAAAATTCAAATTTTTTGGTTTGGTTTGATTTTGATTTTGAATTTTAAAAACCGATCAAATTTGGTTTGGTTTTGGTTTTAATCAGAAAAAAATCGAACTAAACCGACTATAGGAGTAGCTATTTCAAATTTATTACTACACCTATATATTGTATATTGTTATACAAAGTTTCAAAAAATTTATGGTAAATGTTAATAGTTTGCACTTTTAATATAGTTCTTTACCTTTACATTATAGTTTGATTGGTAGTTTTCTTTTGTTTAGTGTAATAATCCATTTCGTGTTAAAAATAATATATTTTGAATTGAGTTCTTAAATTATTCATCACTATTTGATTCAATTATCATCAATATATCTCGGTAAATAATAGATTTCTCAAAGGGCAATTGATTTGATAGTGTTACATTGAAAATGTGGTCGCTGGAATATATGTTTGGTAGTGTCTGTCTTATATTTAAGAAAAAACCGACAAATAACCGAAAAAATAAAAAAACCGAAATAAACCGAATAAAAAAAACCGACTTAATTGGTTTGGTTTGGTTCTAATATTTGAAAAACTGACTTACTTGGTTTGGTTTCTTTTTAGAGAAAAATCGATCCAAACCGAACCATGAACACCCCTAGGTGGGGGTGGGAGTACCATAAAAAATGAAAAATTATCAGCTATATCCATTTTTAAGTAGCTTATTATAAAAATTGGTCAATTGATAAAATATTATTAATATTAGCCAAATTAGTCAATTAGCTATTTGTAGCAAAAAAATATCAAATGTTTGCTTTGTTTTGAGTGGGTGTTATTAGAATAGATTGGGCACAACTTCAAGAGTTTGAATCTCAGTTTTGGGATAATTTGGTGAAGTTTTGAGGTGGTTTGAATTGAAAATTCGAAGTAAAAGTTAAACATGAAAAAAAAAAATATGTGTATCACATACATATCATATTTGTATCAATTTTGTATCACATGTATATCCATGTATACCTGTATGTGAGATACATGTTTGATACATGTGTCGCAGAAGACTTTTTTGAACTCGATTTAATTACGAATTTTAATACAAAACTAGTCCAAATCACCTTCAATCTTCCTCAAATATTGTATATTGACTTATCTATATATTTTCAATAAATTTCAACCATACCCATTGAAAAGACTTTTTTGTTTAGATTTTTAGAAGATTGTATAGATTTTTGTATTTCATCATCTTATTTGCTGCTATCCCGCCCATGAAATTTCCTTTCCGTCTAGTATCTAATATTGTTAATCACGCTTAATAATATGGAAGGTGATTTTTGCATGTGATTCTTTGAGAGAAAGAATCATATGATTTGGGTTTTCAATTTTTGTTGGCTAGTTTTGGTAAGTCTATGACTAATGACTAGAAGTTGGTAAGTTGAGATTTATTTGGGACATTTGTGTAAGTTTTCCATCAAAAATCGTGGTTGAGCAATAAATATTTGTACTAAGAGATTTCGAATTCGGATTCTTTATGTGAAAACGTCTTTGGTATTAACCATTTTATCCGTTTAAAGTGAAACTTCTAATACGAATTCGGATGAGTCGACCCTAAAGCGGATGACATGCACTGAACGGAAAAAAAAAAAAAGATGGGGTGATGTGGAGGCTTGATACCTAGAAAAATAAAGTTATGAAAATAATGAAATGCTTTATAATGGTGAACCGTTGATGGTGGCAATTTTGGTGTCTGCCACAACTCCCCAAAAATCTTTTAGATCTTTTCCTTAAAAAAACTTTATAATTATGGAGATTTCATCAGCCATTCTATCTCCCACCCTCCAAACCCCTATACCATTTAACTTTTCAGCCCCAACCTTCTTAAGATTTTATTTTTCAACCATTTTAAAATAAATAGAACAAGAGAATATGGCCCATTATTATAAATAATTCGTTTCCAATCACAAAACATCAAACATGTACATTTGAAGGGCCAAACAAATAATTTGAAGTAAGGACTTTTCACGTACTTGTAACAATTAAATTACCGACACTCGCATATCCAGGTGTTCCATATTTAGGTATAAGCTCTTTCTTTATTTAATATCAAAGGATTATTCATTTTTATAGTTCGAACCTGAGGCATCTAGTAAAATTGGAGCGACGACAACCATCCCATCACATTTATTGGTGGACTGGTCTTCTATCACTGTTTATTACGATAACCGTCCTTGAATTTGGAAGAGTGTAATATGGAATAGGGTAAGTGATTTGGATGAGAAACATCTTACTCCCTCCGGTCCAAAATAAGTGATTTTTTAAATATTTTCATACAGATTAAGAAATCTACCTTTTAACATTAATTAGCAATAGAATTGACCATATTAACTTTTACTATCTCACATAAACACTCCTAACACATATTCTAACAATTTTTACTCCAAGGGCAATGTAGGAAAAAAAATAATTCATTCATTCTTGAAATCTGAAAAAATCACTTATTTTGGACCACAAAAAAAAGATCAAAAAATCACTTATTTTGGACCGGAAGGAGTAGCCTTTAACCACGTAACTTTTGTTTCTGCTACAGTTTTAATATGGAAAATAACAAAATTGTTCGAGGGAGGTTGCGCGAGATGTGCTCGGAGTAGCCAAGGGATATTCAGGCAGGCATCAAGGTGATTGGTGGTGGAACAAGGCTGTCCAAGGTAAAGTGGAGGCGAAGAAGGCGGCGTTTGCTCAGATTGCAGAGAGCTCGAGCGAGGAGGAAAAGAGAGTGAACATGGAACGCTATAAGGAGGCAAGGAGGGAGGCGAAGCTGGCGGTCACAGAAGCAAAAAATGCAGCGTTTGGGCGCATGTACGAAGAATTAGGGGAGAAAGGAGGGGACAAGAAGTTGTTTAGGTTGGCTAAAGTGAGGGAGAAGAATGCGCGGGACCTGGACCGAGTTAGGTGCATCAAAGACGAGGATGGTAGAGTTCTGATAGGGGAGGCCCAGGTCAAGCAGAGGTGGCAAGCGTACTTCCGAGACTTGCTCAACGAGGAAGGGGACCAAGACATAGAGTTAGGGGAGCTGAGGTACTCAGAGCGCCATAGGGATCTGGGGTTCTACAGGCGCATTAGGGTGGAGGAGGTCGTGGGGGCTTTGCGTAGGATGAGTAGGGGTCGAGCGACCGGACCAGACGAAATCCCGGTGGAGTTTTGAAAATGCATGGGTAGGGCAGGAGTGGAGTGGCTGTCCAGGTTGTTCAATGCGATCTTCAGGTCCAAGAAGATGCTAGAGGAGTGGAGGTGGAGCACAGTTGTGCCTGTGTATAAGAACAAAGGTGATATCCAGTGTTGTAATAACTATAGAGGAATCAAATTACTAAGCCACACCATGAAAGTATGAGAGCGGGTGGTTGAGGCGAGGGTGAGGGCGATGACGTCTATCTCTGTGAACCAGTTTGGTTTCATGCTGGGACTCTCCACCACAGAAGCTATCCACCTTGTCAGGAGATTGGTGGAAAAGTTTAGGGACAAGAAGAAGGACTTGCACATGGTGTTTATCGACTTGGAGAAGGCCTACGATAAGGTTCCAAGAGAGGTATTATGGAGTTGCCTGGAGGCGAAGAGCGTGCCGGAGGCCTACATTAGGATGATCAAGGATATGTATGATGGCGCTAAGACGAGGGTTAGGACAGTGGGTGGCGACTCAGACCACTTCCCGGTGGTAATGGGGCTTCACCAAGGATCGGCGCTCAGCCCCCTCCTATTTGCTTTGGTGATGGATGCTCTAACTCGGCATATCTAAGGAGACGTGACATGGTGTATGTTATTCGCTGACGATATTGTCTTAATAGACGAGTCGAGGCTCGGTGTTAATGAGAGGTTGGAAGTTTGGAGATAGACCCTCGAGTCAAAGGATCTCAGACTAAGCAGGTCTAAGACTGAACACTTGGAGTGCAAGTTTAGCTCCGAGCCGAGCGAAGAAGGAGTTGGTAGGGTCGTGAAGCTTGGTTCTCAGGTCATCGCCAAGAAGGACAGTTTCAGATATCTTAGGTCGGCGATTCAGGGAGACGGAGAGATCGACGAGGAGGTCACTCACCAAATAGGGGCCGGGTGGTCGAAATGGAGGCTTGCGTCGGGAGTCTTGTGTGACAAGAAAGTGCCACAAAATCTCAAGGGGAAGTTTTATAGAGCTGTGGTTAGACCAGCCATGCTGTACGGGGCGGAGTGCTGGCTGGTGAAGAACTCTCATATTCAGAGAATGAAGGTAGCGGAGATGAGGATGCTCAGGTGGATGTGCGGGCACACCAGGTTGGATAGGGTCAGGAATGAAGTTATTCGGGAAATGGTGGGGTAGCCAATGGATGAGAAGCTGCGAGAAACGAGACTCAGGTGGTTCGGGCATGTGCGAAGGAGAAGCCCGGATGCACCGGTTAGGAGTTGCGAGCGGCTCTCGGTGGTTGGCGCGACTCGTGGCAGAGGGAGGCCCAAGAGGTATTGGGAAGAGGTGATTAGGCAGGACATGGCTATTATGCGGATTTCCGAGGACATGACCCTTGATAGGAAAGTCTGGAGGTCTAGTATCAAGGTTGTAGGATAGGGGCTTCTATTATTTCGCGGGGTAGGGATGGGTCGGGGGGTTCCCGATAGGCTTGGTGTAGTGTATTGCATGCCATTCTCCATTTGGCTATGGTTTTGTAAGTATTTCTGTAACTACTCCTAGAATTACTAATGCCTTTTGTTCTTGTTGTTGCTTTGTTTACTGTGTCCTTTTATATGTGAGATTTTTTGTGGTTTATTCTGGAGTCACTAATGCTTTTTGTTTTTGTTTTTGTTTTTTGTTTTTATTTTTTTTCTTTTGTCGATCTTTCGCCGAGGGTCGATTGGAAACAGCCTCTTTGCCCTATCGGGTAGGGGTAAGGCCTGCGTACATATTACCCTCCCCAGACTCCATCCTGTGGGACTATAATGGGTAGTTGTTGTTGTTGTTGTAGCAAAATTGTTCGAGGGCCTTATCTTCTTTTACCTACTTCTTTCTATCTTTTAAAAACTCCACAAAACTGTTTTTCAAAATTTTCACTCACGAAACTTCAAAAACATCCCAAACAGAAGTTTATGTCCAAACACAACTCTAAATTTCAAATATCATTTTCACTTGAAATTTTTTGGAATTTTACCATTCTTACATCCAAACACTTACTAATCTAGTTTTGGGTTAGGTAGGCCGACTAAAGGGGTAAAACACTCCCTATCAAAATATTTTGTATTCTGAATTTTTAATTAAGAATGGACAGATCATAACAATTTCATCCCTGCTCTTGTGATATTATCTAAACACTTTATGAGAAAAAAGAAACGAATAATTTCCTCGTTAATTGTTTTTGTGCCTCTCTAAAAAACAGTATGTCAGAAGCTGAATCAGTGTCAAAAGACTCAAAACCCCTTTTTGTGTTTTGAAACTGAAAGGTGAATTTTGAGTTGGACTTGCTTGAATAGATCTTCACATGTAAACTGGTAGATGAGAAATCAGATGACTATTATTTTGTCAAACGGTGTCATTATTAATTCGAACTCGTGTACCACACGATATATATTTTATAAACATATTAAAGTTCCTATTGGACAGCACCAACACAATAATTGTGTCGATTTTCTCTTGTACATTCCACAAGTTGGAAAGTGAATAATTTATAATCAAAATCGGCACACGTCATATAGAGTCAGATTAGGGCCCCTTTTTTCTTTGGTTACTTTTCTAAAAAAGGGATAGCACACAAACATTAAAAAATTTATATATGGATTCAGTAATAGAATCTTTAATTTTAAAAAAATCATTTTTAAAATACATCTAATGCACCAGAAACTATAATTCTTATATTCTAAAGTTTATTAAATATTTTATAAATCATGGAAAGAAAAAAGCTACATGAATCAAATTAGTAATAATATTATCATATAAAATGAAACCAGATAAAATATTTTTTAGCTTCAAATATAAATTATAAAAATCATTAAAAATATCAAATCAAACATTTTAGTCATCATGGTGGACATCATCAGCTGCTTAAAGGAGGAAGGAATTTGTTGGGGAATCTCATTATTTTGAATGAATAAAACGAATGGATGGATATAACTATACTATGGGAAAGTATAGAGATTCCCCATTTTCCCCACTTCCCTAAAATCTCAAATGGTGACCATGATCATTATGACCATGACCATTATAATATTCTCTTTTTAGTGCAAAAGGAATAATATATATTATTGTTTTATCTACTTATAATGCAAAATGTAATTTGATAGATTATAACATGCTAGTCTCTCTTTTACCCCTTACCTCGTGAGACAAAAAGAAAAATCTCATATATAATTTGGAGACCTATATCTGCAATTAGTTAAAAATTGTCTAATCATATAGTAAGACTTTCTTCCGCTAATAGCTCGTTTGACCAACCAGTAAAAATAAGCTTATTTTGATAAATATTTTTTTTCAAAAGTACTTTTGGTGATAAGCAGTTTGTGTTTGGCTAATTAATTTGAAAGACACTTCTAAGCAACAATTAGTATTTGGCGAAGCTTTAAAAAACTGCTTCTAAGTGCATTTTTCTCAAAAGTGTTTCTCAAAAAAGTGCTTTTGGAGAGAAACTACTTTTTCTGCTTCTGCTTCTCCTTAAAAGCACTTTTTTTTTTCCTTCCAAAAGCTTGGCCAAACACCTCAATTTTTGTCTAAAAATGTTTTTGGCCAAAAAAAAAAAAAAAAAATTGACCAAACAAACTATAAGAAAAATTTAAGCTTTAAATTGCAAATAGCGCATTACTATCAGATGTAGTTGAGCTACCAACAAGGGTTGGGTAGAGTTTTCAGTACCCCTTCATCCTTCATTAAAAGTCTCGAATTCAACTTTGAATATAAAATTATTTTTGTTAGAAAATATTTCGACGAATCGAAATTTAATCGGATCACAATATATGTATCCAACATTGGGTGGAAAAAAAAGATGCAGGGGAGCTACTAGAAAATTTTATAATCTATGGACAAGTCATTTTGGGGTTCTTTTGAGTTTTTGTTTGTATGTGTTTATTGTTTAACCACTCTTGTCTTCATATATCATGCATGTGCTGGTCATTTTAGATACTGTTTTTTTGATTCATGCTCAACCAATCCCCATCTAGTTAGTCTCTTCTAGGAAAAGACACATGAACTAAAGTACTGTAATTCTAGTCATATATTTAAACTACTACTATTACGAAAATGACAGCAATAATATTATGTTTAATACGACGGAATTTGAATGTATATGTACGCATTAGGCACCTCAACTATTCTATTAGGTATTTATTATTTTTAACATATATTATATATATCAAATAATTCTTATACTGAAATTTGAGCACATTGTTTTGCCTCGATTAAGATTTGAGCTCTAGTTTCCTATCGCTTTCACCCACTTTTTTGTTCACTGGATTACACTCAGTAGGTTAATATCTAATTTTAAGTTCATTTAATCTCTGCATACATATAAGTTGAAGTAAATTTATTTTTGATCTATTAAATATCTAAATCAAAGAACAAATTACCTTCTGATCTGTCATAAACAAAATAAAACTTTTGCTACGTGACATGATCCTTAATGGAGCTTTTAACTCAATAAACTTGAAAGAAAAACTAGTATTCAACCAAGAAATTTTAGATCCTAAATTTTAGATTTCATTGACCAATATATATGTGACTATTTCATTGTTACGAATAGAATATCTCACCAAGAATTCCAACATTACTGGAATAAGCAGATGAATTAAATTCAACTGTACATGATTAATAGCCCGTTTGGACAAACTGCAAAAATTAGCTTATTTTGAGAAGTATTTTTTTTTTAAAAGTGTTTTTATCAAAAGTACTTTTGGTGAGAAGCAGTTTGTGTTTGGCTAATTTAGTTTGAAAAGCACTTCTGATCAGTAATTAGTGTTTGACCAAGCTTTAAAAACTGGTTCTAAGTGTATTTTTCTCTAAAGTGCTTTTGGGGAGAAACTACTTTTTTCTGCTTCTCCAAAACTACTTCTGCTTCTCCTCAAAAGCACGTTTTTCCTTCTAAAAATTTGGCCAAACACTTTAATTTTTGACCAAAACTACTTTTAACAAAAAGGAAAAAAAAAATTTGATAAAAAAGAAGCTTGGCCAAACATGTAAATCTCTAGAAGTTTGAGTTAAGATTTTCCTTGAGCCAATTGAGTCCAAACAGGAGGTTTTAAAAAAGTTGGCTTTGGATGCTGCAATATTAAACAAAATGATTGGGAGCAATCCCAATGCCACCCCCAACATATATTAGCCAGTCAAGTACACCTAAATAATCGGACTTCTCTAAAAGTTCTAAAAATCTAGGTACTTTTCTACTAGGATGTAGGCTATAGGCCGATAGCTGCTACCTAAAATCTGGTGTCATACTCCTTGAGATTTGTTAGTCAACATTCAATTGCCAATTTTGATGTCATTTTGATAAGAGTTTAATTGCAATTTAAGATATATTGGAGTACTGATAGGCATTAAAACTTGAATACTACTAATCAATGTAGTCTTATAGTATTGTTGAGGAAATGCAACTATTAAGGCACCTTTTTTACTTATTTTTTCATTCACAGATAATATGCAAATGTTTAATTACGCATTAATAGATTCCTGGTCATTGATATCTGAATTAAAAATAGTTTTATACCATGTTTCGAAATATGACACCCGTTTAGCGATAGATCTTATATACTTTTTTCAAAAAAAAATATTGAAAACATTGTTTTTTCACAAATCACAGAATATGATGAGTTTTTGGGCGAAAATTTTCTTCCACTCAAAAAACTTTGTCCAAACACAACTTCAATTTCCAAAAATTATTTTTTAACATAATTTTAAAAATTTATTTTTCAAGTTTTAACCAAATCTATGTCTAAACGTTATCATAATCTTTTGACCGCTGCAAACTTTTATCTCACTTCATTATCCATGTATTTTCATGAGTAATAAACTAATCATTATCTGAACCCTTGTTATTGATTTTTTCTTCAGCAAATGCATAAAGCTACTTATTTCAGTAGAGTCAACTTATTAAGGGCGTCCCCCACTATACTAAAAGAGTATGTACTAGATAGGACTTCTCCAATTGCAATAGCTTTCATTAACTAACTACTCTACGCCTAGCATTTCTCTATGGCTATAAGTGGTATGGCCCCAAGGAAGTAGGAAATTTGACTTCTTTAATAAGGATCTAAAAATTTCAATTACATAGTTGAAGTTGTGAGTGTCTCACTGCCCTTTTGCATTTATTTAAAATGTATGTACATCTAATTCTACGGAAAGGATAGATTGGTAGCATACATTAGAGATACGTAATAACTTTGGTATTATTAATCTCTTATTTAGTAGTGTTTTCAACCTATGTATCATTATTTTTATATGTAGCAAACTATGAAATTAGCAATATCATAATTTTAACACATGGATAAACATGTATAAAAATAACTGTCTTCAAAACCTATAATACACCAAACTAAATAATTAAGAAATAGTTCCATCATATTTAATCCTGATATTACTGGTACACCCTATTGAATAGAGTCGGCGGATCTAGGATTTGTTGAATATGTGCACTGTTATTAATCTGTATTGCTGTAAATAAATAAAAACAATAATCTTTCTGAAAAAAAAAACAGAAAGTTAGTAGAAATAAATTTTGAAAAATAGTATTTAAACTTCAAAATAAATTTCGAAAATGGTATAGGAACAAATCGAGCCCACTGAATACACAGTATATCCTTAAGGAAATTATTCCCTTCAAGTGCCTGAGGTTCTGGAATATATCCTCCCAGGATAGAACGATTTTTTACTCACCGGAGTGTTGGTACCAAAAACGTCGGTGAACAGTGAACCACCTCGAAGGTTGCAAAACACACTGAAATTTTTGTGCAGAAGAAGAAGAAGATTTTCAGAAAATTTCGTAAGTAAATATTCTTGGATTTGAAGGTATATTTATAGCCAATTTAGTACTATTTTTGAAAAAATTTGCAACCTTTCAGAACAACCACAATTGTTGGAACATGTGTGCCACTGTTTCAAAACAGCCATAGATGTTGAAAATATTGCGGGAAATGTAAACAGATTTAAAATAATCTAGGAAAGAAAAAGGGGCCGGACCGGACCACGGGTTATTCCAGATTAAATTTTCTTTAATTAATTAAATTAATTAATCAAATACTTGAAAAGAATTTTGTCCAAAAAGATTAATCAATCAATCGTTGATAAATCCAAATCCAAATCTGAAGCCGAAGTCGAAGTCGAAGTCGAAGTCGAAGTCGAGCCGAGCCGAGCCGAGCCGAGAGAGCGACGACGACGTCGTCGCGAGGCTTGCCTTTTTCTTAGCTCTTTAAGAGCTAAAAGATGAGCTTCTCTATATATACACAAAGATTTTCTTTCCTTCTACCAATAAAGGACAAAGTGCATTAGTAAAGTGAACTCATTCAAAATTTCACTTCCCTCCATTTCTTTTCCTACCATTTCCATTCACACTTCTTTTGTTATTAAACAACAAAATCCAAAAATCCCCCACATGAATGGGGAATGACTATAAACTTAAAGGAATGCACGGACGTGTGTGTGTTTCACATGCAAGAATTAATTGCATCTGGATAAGAATGTTTTTCTTTGAACTTTTCATAGTGAACTTATATCGGATATACTCAGTCAATCGGTAGATTTGATGTCTTTGAGTCGTCGAGATTTGTTGTATATCTAGACAACATAAGTCACACAATTAATCCTTAATCATATATGATTCTCACGGTTGTGTTCGTTTCAGCCATGGACACCGCCTGGTTTCATGAGTACTTAGAGAATGGGACTTTACTTTCATTCTCCTTAAAGCGGCTTACACCTCACACTCACATAGGTGATTCCTAAATGTGTAATCCTAAGGACACACTATCTGGTCATATCCTACCAGACTTAGCAAATCATTAAAAATCTTTAAGCTTTATTGACTCGTCAAAAAGCCTTAATGCTTTACCTAGTTTTTGAACATTATCTTCATCACGAGAATGAGTTGAGTTAGTTGAAAATGTTGAACAGTCATTCATAACTTTGTTTGATCTCTTTGAACCTACCTCTTGGGATCTCTAGTCTGTTAGGTAGAGTACCGCCATGATGACTTGTCCTAGGCCTTGAACCCCATTCCCTTTGATGATCTTTCAACTGTCTCTCTAGATAGGCATTTTGTAAGTGGATCCGACATGTTATCTCTTGACTTTATGTAGACAGTTGTGATAACACCACTAGAGAATAGTTGTCTAACGGTATTGTGTCTTCGTCGAATATGACAAGATTTCCCGTTATACATAATGCTCCCTGCCCTACCTATTGCCGCTTGACTATCACAATGTATAAAAATAGGTACCGAAGGTTTGGGTCAAAATGAAATATCTTTCAAGAATTTCCGGAGCCATTCAACTTCTTCACTGGCCTTATTCTTTTGAAGTGCATAACTCATGCCAATTGGAGTCTTGGCAATTTTGAAATCCAAATACTTGAACTTGTCAAGTAACTTTTCAATGTAGTGAGATTGTGATAATGTTAGACCTTGTGGAGTCTTGTGAATTCTGATTCCTAAGATTATATCAGCAACTCCTGAGTCTTTCATGTCAAATTTGCTAGCCAACATGCGTTTTGTAGCATTTATATCTGTTGTAATTTTGCTCATTATCAACATGTCATCAACATATAAACAAACAATGATTCATTATATGGAGTGTCTTTAATGTAAACACATTTGTCACACTCGTTGATTTTAAATCCATTTGCCAACATTGTTTGGTCAAATTTTGCATGCCATTGTTTGGGTGCTTGTTTAAGTCCATAAATTGACTTAACAAGTTTGCACACTTTGTTTTCTTTACCAGGAACCACAAACCCCTCAGGTTGTCCATGTAAATCTCTTCCTCCAATTCTCCATTTAAGAAAGCTGTTTTAACATCCATTTGATGGATTTCAAGGTCATACACGGCCGCTAGTGCCACTAACACCCTAATAGATGTTATCCTTGTTACTGGCGAGTAAGTGTCAAAGTAATCAAGGCCTTCCTTTTGTCTATAACCTTTGACAACAAGTCTTACCTTATATTTGTTAATAGTTCCATCAGCTTTAATTTTTCGTTTAAAGATCCATTTGGAACCTAAAGGCTTATTTCCTGGAGGAAAATCAACCAATTTCCATGTGTGATAATCCAAAACTAATTGAATCTCACTATTGACTGACTCTTTCCAAAATGCTAAATCAGAAGACGACATAGCTTCTTTAAAAGTTTGAGGCTTATTTTCAAGCAAGAAAGTCATAAAATCTGGTCCAAAGGAAGTAGATGTTCTTTGACGTTTGCTATGCCTAGGATCTTCTATATTTGGAGTATTTTCATTTGGTTCTTCCCGATGTCGTTTAGGTCTTTCACTTAAAGACTCGCATTCATTATTATACAGATAGATGCTTTCAAAGAATTTAGCATTATCTGATTCCATTACAGTATTAACATGAATCTTGGGATTATCGGATTTATGAACCAAAAATCGACATGCTTTACTGTTGGTAGCATATCCAATGAAAATGCAAGCTACTGTTTTTGGTCCAATTTTAACCCTTTTAGGTAAAGGAACATGTACCTTTGCTAGACATCCCCACTTTGAAATATTTCAAGTTGAGTTTTCTTCCTTTCCATTTTTCATATGGAATAGATTGTGTTTTGTTGTAGGGTACTCTGTTGAGTATTCGGTTAGTTGTAAGGATGGATTCCATCCACAAACTCTACGGTAATCCCGGAACTTATTAATAAAGAATTCATCATTTCTTTGAATGTCCGATTTTTTCTTTCCGCAATTCCATTGGATTAAGGTAAGATACAATAGTTTGATGGATAATTCCATATTCTGAATATATTTATGCAAACGGAGATTAATAGTCTCCACCTCAATCACTTTTAATCATTTTGATCTTTTTATTCAATTGATTTTCTACCTCATTCTTGTATTGCTTAAAGATTTCAATTGCTTCATCCTTACTATTAAGCAAATAAACATAATAATATCTAGTGCAATCTTCAATAAAAGTAATAAAATACTTTTTTTCACCTCGAAATGGTGTCGACTTCATATCGCAAATATCAGTATGAATTAAGTCTAAAGGATTTGAATTTCTTTCAACAGACTTATAAGGATGTTTTACAAACTTAGATTCAACACATATTTGACATTTTGATTTATTACACTCGAACTTAGGCAATACTTATAAATTAATTAAATTACGCAAGATTTTATAATTGACATGTCCTAAACGAATATGCCATAAATCATTTGACTCCATAAATAAGAAGAAACTGAAATTTTATTCATACTGTCAACAACCATTACATTGAGTTTGAAAAGGCCCTCAGTGAGGTAGCCTTTTCCAACATACATTTCGTTCTTGCTTACAACAACTTTATCAGAAACAAATACACATTTGAATCCATTCTTTACAAGTAAAGAAGTAGAAACTAAATTCTTCCTAATAGTAGGAACATGAAGAACGTTGTTGAGCGTTAACACCTTGTCGGAAGTCATCTTCAAGAATATCTTCCCATAACCTTTAATCTTGGCTGTTGCATTATTTTCCATGGAAATTTTTTCTTCGGGACCATCAGTAGAGTAAGTCGCAAATGCTTCTTTGACAGCACAAACATGTCGAGTGGCTCCAGAGTCAATCCACCACTCCTTCGAATTTCCAACTATGTTGCATTCCGAAAGCATTGCACAAAGATCATCAGTGTCATCATTACTCTCCACTATGTTGGCTTGTCCCTTCTTATTATCCTTTTCGGGAGACGACAATTAGAGTTTTTGTCACCAACTTTTCCACAATTGTAGCAGCTGCCCTTGAATTTCTTTTTGTTCTGCTCCTTAGTTTGTCTAGAAGACCTCTTCTTCTTCTTACTTTTTGGAGCAGTCTCCTCAACGATATTAGCTCCCATGATAGTTGAATTTCCACGAGACTTCTTCTCGGCTGTTTTGTTGTCTTCCTCGATCTTTAGACGTATCACAAGATCTTCCAACTTCATTTTTTTGTATTTGTGCTTCAGATAGTTCTTGAAATCTCTCCACGAAGGAGGAAATTTTTCAGTCATAGCAATGTGATGACCCGACCCGTCGTCACGTGAGTTACCGCCCCGTTTACCCCATATTATATTGTTCTATTTTTCAATATCAGTATTTGAGTTGATCGGATAGAATTGAATTGGTTTTAGTTGGAAATGAGGCACTTAGCTTCTTAGAAGGGAGCTTGTTTTTGAAAAGTCAATCGGAAGTGGACTATATAGTTAGAGGGCTCGGATATGAATTCCGGTGATTTGGTTAGCTTAGGGAGATGATTTGTGACTTAGGAGTGCGATCGGAATTAATTTTGGAGGCTCGGTGTAGAAATAGGCTTGAATTGGCGAAGTTTGAATTTTGGCGAATTTCGGTTGATAGGTGAGATTTTGATCCGAGGGTCGGAATGGAATTCCGAGAGTTGCAGTAGCTTTGGAATTTTGAAGGAGAAAAACACTTTGGACTTCGGACTAAGGCGATTTTTGGGCGATTTTGGAGAGGGATTCGAAAGTTTTCATTAGGTATGGATTCTTGGTCTTAGATTATGTTATTATGGTATAAAAACAAGGATTAACATTGAAAATCCAAGGGAATTAAGGCTAAAAATGGTGGTTTAGGGCTTGAATTTAAGAGAGTTAAAAATGGGGATTTGAGGGGTCAAATGGACCCCGATTTTGATGAATTTGATATGTATAGACTCGTGGCAAGATGAGGAATCCGTTAATGTGAGTTTTGTAATTTTTTGAGAAGCGGGCCCAAGGCTCGGGTTTTGCTAGTTTCGAGATTTTTGCTATATTTCGATTGGGTGTTGTCCCATTGGTATATTGTGATGTATTCGCTCTGTTTTGGGTTAGGTTCGACGCGCGTGGAGGCCAATTTGAGGAGAAAAGGTGGCACGAGCGAGGAATTTCACCGGTTCGAGGTGAATAATACTTGTAAATGATATCCTGAGGGTTTGAAACCTCGGATTTGCACATCATAGTGTTATATTGTGGTGACTTGCACGCCAGGTATGAGCGTGGGGTAGAGCACCGTTGGGGATTCTGACTTGGTCCATCCCGGTTGTTGATTTTACTGCGTGATTGACTGAAAACTACTTGATGCTATCATGATTTGGGCTGATTGCCATGTTTTGGGCTTTGTGCCGATTATTTGAATCCTTGAGGGATTGATATCACTGTTTTTGCATTACATTGCATATTATTTGATCTCAGTCCAAGGTTCTAAATACTGTTTTGCAAAGTCAGCCATCTTTCTAAGATTTGAAAACTTAAATGATATTTTACTAACGTTTTGAGCTGAGAACTGCTATTTTACTATTGCCCAAGGGGCTTATGTGCATTTCTGGACTGAGGATGGATCGGGCTGCACGCCGCAGCGGTGTGATATGGATTGGGATGCGCGTCACAACAGTGTGATATTGATATTGCGCTTGGGCTGTAGAGCACCTCCAAAGTCTGAACCCCCACAGTAAGCGCGGGTACCCAAATGGTTCGGGCTGTACGCCGCGGTGGCCATGTGCATTGCATTGCATGCATGCATTGATTCCTGTCTGTACTACGTGGCATGACATTTAACACTCTCATATCATTGGCATCGATGCTATTCTTGCACTGTGTACCAGATACCCTGGTGTTATTTGTAAATAGAGTGTTATGCTCGAGGGGCTGACTTGTGTGCGGACTTGCACTACCTGATATCGCATTCATATGCTTGCTGTTGGAAAAAGAATATTTTCAAAAGAGATTTTAAATTGAGCTAGATGTTTCTAAAGGATTTTCACGGTTTTACTGTTTTCTCAAAAGGTTATACTGTCCCATATAGCATGATGGAGTGTCCTTACGTGATTTCTTACCACTCAGTTATTATTTACTCTTATTACCATTGAGTTGGAAGTACTCACTTTACTCCCTGCACCACGTGTGCATATTCAGGTGTCCCGGGAGCATAGTTGAGCTATTTGCTGCTTCAGAGCTTCTCAGGAGTTGTCGAGGTAGCTGCCTGACGTTCGCAGGACCCGACTCCTCCCCTATCCCTTTATTATTTCCGCATTTTAGAACATCAGTATTACTGAGGATGTATTATTTTGTTATCTTAGAAGTTCTAGACTCATGACCCCAGGTTTTTGGGAGTTTTATTGGCAATTGTTGTGATTTTTGTACCACTTCTGTCTATAATCACTGTTTAGAACTATATCATCCGATAATATAATGCTATAAATTGAAAAATGGGTTGTGTGGTTGAGTTGTGAGTGTTATATGGTCGGGCTTGCCTAGTATTTGATGTTGGGCGCCATCACGGTCGGGATTAGGGTCGTGACAAGTTGGTATCAGAGCCTAGGTTACTAGGCCTCATGAGTCATGAGACGGTTAGTAGAGTCTCACGGATCGGTACGGAGACATTTGTATTTATCCTCGAGAGGCTGTAGAACCTTTAGGAAAACTTCACTTTCTTGGAACTCTTATCGTGCGTACTTGATTCAGCTTGAGATATAACTCTTGAAATTCCTTCCACATGTCTGTATGCGCACGTGAGCGCTCGATATTATAAGTGCCTTGATGGTTTGTGATTCCCCGATCAAGGGGCGAGATGGGATCCCGTTGGTTTGATGTTGGGCCAGTCTAGAGGACTTGAGGCCGGATCTTGCCTATGGCTTGAGAACTGAGGTGCTGATCGTGTGAGCAAGTGTTGTGAGCTTATATGTTCAGTGTTGACCTTATTAGCCAGAATGGCGGTTGGATATCCATGTGATGAGTATGTTAGTGATGCGAGATGTATCTACATGACTTGGTAGTGACGAAAAAGTCTGCGGGATAATAGATGAATTGTTAAATGATTCATTTCTTATTATGATCTGCTGTGTAGCCCCGAGTTATGGGCACGTGAAGAATATTTTTGTGTCTCCTAGTTGGGAAGTGAAATACACTATGTGTGGCGATATGAGTTCAGAATCAGGAAGACTTAATGGATGTGTTATATGTATGATGGTGGAAGGTGTGCTGAAATACTAAATTGAGGCGAAGCAGGTGGGATATCTCCTACGGAGTGTTCTTAATGTGTACGATTCTTATGTATACTGTTAGAAGATCTCACGTGTAATTGAAGGGTACGTGTTGAAATTTGATAAATTCGGGTCGCTTAAGAGAGTGGACTCAGCTGATGTGGGGATAAATGCAAGGTTTGTAGAGGATTTTAGTATCCGAGGATCTGTGTTTTCATAAACTAGTAGATGATTTGAGTTTAATCTCACTATAATATTGTGACATCATTAGAGTAAAAGTATTATGGGTTATTAAATGTGTCATGATAGGTGGCTTTGAGCCAAGTTGGGGAGGTTGCGGTTGATTAACTGATTCCGCGGTTATGTGCTATGTTGGTTCCTTTTCGAGGCATGCTGGCGGATCAGTCCTGGTTGCAGAAAATGAGCCGAGGATGGCACGAGTGAAGCAAAATTTTGATAAAGGTTATATGGTGTTTCGTAGATGTAAGGAAATATTAGGATGTCTTGAGCTGTTACTGATAAAGAATGCTCAGTGTATAGAGAAGGAAGATGTTCGTTTGTATTAGAATGAGGTCATATCCTTCGGTGTCAGAGTGCTAATAAGGCACGAGTGGTTCTGTTCGTTAAGTCAGGTAATTTGCAGTTGGAATAGGAGTGAATGACTCTCGAGAATGGTTTTATTGTGTTCAAGATTTTGCATGTAATCATCAGGTGTCTAAGGTAGTGTATGTGGCTAGAGACTGTGTTTCCATTAGGAAGAGATCAAGACTTGTGGTATCTTATGCTAATTATGAGATTCTATGTATTAGTCTCTGGGAAGTAATGGTAACGAATTCCGATTTGTAGGAAGTTCTTCAGGTGAAGTATTTTGGAATGTGGTATTTCTGGGAAACATTGAGAGAGTAATAGGTGGCCTATGGGTCTTAGACAGTGTGGTCTTATGTTCGAATCTCCTATGGTGATCCTGGATTGAGGCATTGTGATGCTACAACAAGGATAAATATCAAGTTGATAATGAGTAAAAAGAGAAATTTGATAGACGGAATAACTTGATAATAGACTGAATCGGTATGGTAAAGGTATGATTAATTCCTTGTATGTGCTCGAAGTAATGGACTTTTACAGTCATTTTGTAGTAATGCTCTTGGGTTTTGACGGCTTGCTCAGCTTGGTTTAGATAAAAGGATTCAGTCCTGGTAGTTTAGCTTGTACTACTGGAGTCGGCAGAGATGTTCTTGTTGGGTCTTACCATGGTTTGAAGATGAGTATATTTCTTATGGGTATGCAAAGCATGGGTGTGTGTAATGATTTTTCTTCTAAATGGGATCAATGAAAGTTCTTAACTAGTTGAGTGTGTCGATGTCTGCGGCGCGTAAAGGAGATAAAAGTTCTCATGTTATCCTAGTGTGGCATGGTATATGCGATATGTTGTGGAGGATTAGGATTTGTGTGTGTAAGGTTCGGTTCAGTTCGGAATGGGAAGTCATTAAATTCTTAAGCGGCATGGGCAGCTGCAGGTGATTTAAGAATCGACCTTCGGATGATTAGGGTGAATGATCCTCATATGAATAAGGAAATGGTGTTGCTAATCATAGTGATTTGACGAGGGTATATGTTTCAGAAAAAGGTCAATGTGATTAAGTTGATAGCACTTCGGTAGTGTTGCGGCATTTTCTTGATAGATCAACTGTCGATATCTGAGTTTGTTTGGTGGCACAGGGAGAATTTTAGAATAACTTCGAATAATGACTGGGAGTTCTCATGTTCAGGATATGTGGTGGTTGTGGATAGTGTGTATTGGTACCGTTAGCGACTATTGGGATTGGGGGCCCGAGTGAGTCCTTCTTTGTTGGTATGTTAGATTTTGTATATGATGTTGAGCTATAGACTGGTTGTCGCAATGTGGGTTATTCTAGACTATTGTGCTATGAGCTATGTCAGAAAAGGCCACAGGTTGCGTGGCGAGGTGCATCGGACTATGTTCTAGCTGAATGGTTGTGTTCCAAAGACCAGCGGACGGTTGAGAAAAATTGCTTTCCTAATTGGGCCTTTGTGGCGGATGTTAGTGTAGAAGTTTCTACCATTAATTCGGTTCCAGTATTGAGGGACTCTTTTTCGGATGCGTTCCTTGTGGCCGAGCATGTCGCCAGGCGAGATTGTGGATTTCGGTATTGATTTGGTGTCGGGCACCGTATCGTATGGCTCCGGCAAGAGTTATAAAAAAGGGGAAGGAGCAGTTTCAGGATTTTTGGTATTGAGTTCGTTGGCAGGCCGATGTGGCTACGTATTCAGATTGAGTTAGCTTGGTTAGTACGAATTGTATTGATGAAGGATAGGTTGATTTGATCGTTATTGAACCTGTAGTGATCTGGAGAGATCTACGAGTTGTTTTTTCGGTGTTGTGAGGCATTATGATTTTCGGATTGTGGGCACATATAGTGCGGTGCTATCGAGATTCGTAGTGGAAGTTGAGGTGGAAGGACCTCAGTTGTGTTTGAGTTTTTTTAGCTTACAACGCTATAAGTAGATATCATTATGCACTCAGTATGCTTACGACCTTTGTTATGATGAGCAAATTTGGCTCGATGTGCATCTCCCTATGTGAGATATTTGTGTGGATCGGGTGGCACGCCGCCACGGGTATGTTATTTGGATCGGGTTGCACGCCATAACAGTATGACGTTGAGAATATTTTTCCATATGTTACTTGGTATGTCTTGCTTCCTGGTTTCTGAGGAAATTCCGTATTGGGTGTTGCGCGGCGAATGGCGCATCGGTTGTGCCCTTTCAGGATTGAATGGTATATGTTACTTACTTCACCATGGGTGTGATGGATTGCTTGGTTTTAGACACCAATCTGTGCGTGGCTGTCCATTTTGAGCAGAGCGACTTGAGGTGCTTCATGTGTAACAGTGTTTGGATAAGATCGCGCATTGTAGCGAGGCTACGTGGAGATTAGACCCTTCAAGGTAGATTCAGGTATTCTATTTCTATGATGTGGGACGGGGTCCCAGCCTTGTGTTGTGATGGTACCGAGGAGTTTGAGTTACAACTCTTTTGTTTGAGTCATTTGTCATGATTTGAGTATGTTCAGACCGCCCATCATTGGTGCGCAAATTATGTAAGTTGTGGCTTAGGCCTGTGATGAGGTGTCATATCACCAGAGTGGTGAGTTGAATTCGAGGTGATTGTTGGAGTCATTAATGAACACGAACAGATTTGATTACAGCTTGTTGGAAGAATAATATCAAGGTTCGAGTTTATTCTGAATATTGACGTGAGGTTCTGATTTTGAATATGATTTCGGAAATCTGTTGTGGAATTAGTCAAAAGGGAAGTGGTTTCATGAGTGGTTGACCTGATAAATGGTTACAGTTTGCTGTGTGTTTCATTATCATTGATAGGATATGAAGTGTTGGAATGGGACTTTAGCTAATAAAAGGTTTCTATCGGTATATGGTTGTTGTGGACAGCTACTGTGAATAGAAGTTATCATTTCAGGTGCTGGATTATGTGGTATATAATGTGATTTCATTGAGGTTCCAAGTATGGGTTATTACAGCTGGTTCGGTACTATTCAAAGTATATGTGCGAGGTTGATCGTATTGATGGTTTCAGGAGTGAAAAGGTAGTTCTGTGAATTATGGGCTAGACTGGATAATTTCAACCATGTTGTGTTGTCGGACCATAAGAGATAGGGTGACGAGGGATCACCCCGGGTTTATGTTTGGTAAGGTCATTTAGCTATTGGTTGGATTTTAGGACAACTCTAGGTAGGCTCGAGGACGAGCGTTTGTTTAAGTTGGGGAGGATGTGACGACCCAGGCCCGTCATCACGTGAGTTACTGCCCTGTTTCCCCATATTATGTTGTTCTATGTTTCAATATCAGTATTTGAGTTGATCGGATAGAATTGAATTGGTTTTAGTTGGAAATAAGGCACTTAGCCTCTTAGAAGGAAGCATGTTTTGGAAAAGTTAACCGGAAGCTGACTATATAGTTAGAGGGCTCGGATGTGAATTCCGGTGATTTGGTTAGCTTCGGGAGATGATTTGTGACTTAAGAGTGCGATCCGAATTGATTTTGGAGGCTCGGTGTAGAAATAGGCTTGAATTGGCGAAGTTTGAATTTTGGCGAATTCCGATTGATAAGTGAGATTTTGATCCGAGGGTTGGAATGGAATTTCGAGAGTTGTAGTAGCTCCGTTAGGTGATTTTGGATATGTGTGCAAAATTTCAGGTCATTCGGACGTCGTTTGGTCGGATTTTTTGATCGAATGCGAGTTTCGGAAGTTTCGGGTGAACTTAGGCTTTGATTTGAGGAAATTTGATGGTTTTAGGATTGTTGGATGTGTTTTTATGAGTGGAGCAAGTTTGTATGATGTTTTAGGAGGTGTTGGCATTTTTGGTTGAGGTCCCAGGGGCCTCGGGGTGAGTTCGGGTGGTTAAACGGAGAGTTTGGAGTTTATTGCAGGTTTGAAGTTTGCTGGTTCTGTCATTTCCGCATCTGCGGAAAAGGGACCGCGTATGTGGTTCCGCAGATGTGGCTTGGTGGTCACAAAAGCGATTCTGAGGGCCTGGGCAATTTCCGAAGAAGCGGAGGGGTTTCCACAAAAGCGGGCATCGCAGGCATTTTTGGAAGAAACCACAGAAGCAGTTGGGGAACCGCAAAAGCGGTGACCGCAGAAGCGGTAATTAAAGCGCAGAAGCGAAAAGGTCTGGGCAGATTAAGTTAAGTCTTCTTCGCGAATTTTGAAGGAGAAAAACACTTTGGACTTCGGACTAAGGCGATTTTTGGGCGATTTTGGAGAGGGCTTCGAGAGTTTTCATCAGGTATGGATTCTTGGTCTTAGATTATTTTATTATGGTGTAAAAACAAGGATTAACACTGAAAATCCAAGGGAATTAAGGCTAAAAATGGTGGTTTAGGGCTTGAATTTAAGTGAGTTAAAAATGGGGATTTGAGGGGTCAAATGGACCCCGATTTTGATGAATTTGATATGTATAGACTCGTGGCGAGATGAGGAGTCCGTTAATGTGAGTTTTGTAATTTTTCGAGAAGCGGGCCTAGGGCTCGGATTTTGCTAGTTTTGATATTTTTGCTATATTTCGATTGTTTTCGATTGGGTATTGTCCCATTGGTATATTGTGATGTATTCGCTCTGTTTTGGGTTAGATTCGACGCGCGTGGAGGCCAATTTGAGGGGAAAAGGCGGCACGAGCGAGGAATTTCACCGGTTCAAGGTGAATAATACTTGTAAATGATATCCTGAGGGTTTATAATACTTGGTAGTGACGAAGAAGTCTGCGGGACAATAGTTGAGTTGTTAAGTGATTCGTTTCTTATTGTGATCTGCTGTGTAGCCCCGAATTATGGGCACGTGAAGAATATTTTCTTGTCTCCTAGTTGGGAAGTGAAGTACACTACGTGTGGCGATATGAGTTCAGAATCAGGAAGACTTAATGGATGTGTTATGTATATGATGGTGGAAGGTGTGCTGAAATACTAAATTGAGGCGAAGCAGGTGGGATATCTCATGCGGAGTGTTCTTAAGGGGTACGATTCTTATGTATACTGTTAGAAGATCTAACGTGTAATTGAAGGGTGGGTGTTGAAATTTGATAATTTCGGGTCGCTTAAGAGAGTGGACTCAACTGATGTGGGGATGAATGCGAAGTTTGTAGAGGATTTCAGTATCCGAGGATCTGTGTTTTCATAAACTAGTAGATGATTTGAGTTTAATCTCACTATAATATTGTGGCATCATTAGTGTAAAAGTATTATGGGTTATTAAATGTGTCCTGATAGGTGGCTTTGAGCCAAGTTGGGGAGGTTGCGGTTGATTAACTGATTGCATGTTGGTTCCTTTTCAAGGTATGCTGGCGGATCAGTCCTGGTTCCAGGAAATGAGCCAAGGATGGTACGATTGAAGCAAAATTTTGATAAAGGTTATATGGTGCTTCGTAGATGTGAGGAAATATTAGGATGTCTTGAGTTGTTGCTGATAAAGAATGCTCAGTGTATAGAGAAGGAAGATGTTCGTTTGTATTGGAATGAGGTCATATCCTTCGATGTTAGAGTGCTAATAAGGCACGAGTGGTTCTGTTCGTTAAGTCAGGTAATTTGCAGTTGAAATAGGAGTGAATGACTCTCGAGAATGATTTTATTGTGTTCAAGATTTTGCATGTAATCATCAGGTGTCTAAGGTAGTGTATGTGGCTAGAAACTGTGTTTCCATTAGGAAGAGATCAAGACTTGTGGTATCTTATGCTAATTATGGGATTCTATGTATCAGTATCTGGGAAGTAATGGTAACGAATTTCGATTCGCAGGAAGTTCTTCAAGTAAAGTATTCTGGAACGTAGTATTTCTGGGAAGCATTGAGAGAGTAATCGGTGGCCTATGGGTCTTAGACAGTGTGGTCTTATGTTCGAATCTCATGTGGTAAGCCTGGATTGAGGCATTGTGATGCTACAACAAGGATAAATATCAAGTTGATGATGAGTAAAAAGAGAAATTTGATAGACGGAATAACTTGATAATAGACCGAATCGGTATGGTAAGGGTATGATTAATTCCTTGTATGTGTTCGAAGTAATGGACTTTTACTGGCATTTTGCAATAATGCTCTTGGGTTTTGACGGTTTGTTCAGCTTGGTTTAGATAAAAGGATTCAGTCCTGGTAGTTTAGCTTGTACAACTGGAGTCGGCGGAGATGTTCTTGTTTGGTCTTACCGTGGTTTGAAGATGAGTATATTTCTTATGGGTATGCGAACCATGGGGTGTGTAATATTTTTTCTTCTAAATGGGATCAATGAAAGTTCTTGACTAATTGAGTGTGTCGATGTCTGCGGCGCGGAAAGGAGATAAAAGTTCTCATGTTATCCTAGTGTGGCATGATATATGCGATATGTTGAGGAGGATTGGGATTTTTGTGTGTAAGGTTCGGTTCAGTTCGGAATGGAAAGTCATTAAATTCTTAAGCGTCATGGGCAGCTACAGGTGATTTAAGAATCGACCTTCAGATGATTAGGGTGAATGATCCTCATATGACTAAGGAAATGGTGTTGCTAATCATAGTGATTTGATGAGGGTATATGTTTCAGAAAAAGGAAAATGTGATTAAGTTGATGGCACTTCGGTAGTGTTGCGGCATTTTCTTGATAGATCGACTGTCGATATCTGAGTTTGTTTGGTGGCACAGGGGGAATTTTAGAATATCTTCGAATAATGACTGGGAGTTCTCATGTTCAGGATATGTGGTGGTTGTGGATAGTGTGTATTGGTACCGTTAGCGACTATTGGGATTGGAAGCCCGAGTGGGTCCTTTTTTATTGGTATATTAGATTTTGTATATGATGTTGAGCTGTAGACTGATTGTCGCAATGTGGATTATTCTAGACTATTGTGCTATGAGCTATGTCGGAAAAGGCCACAGGTTTACGTGCCCGTAATTAAGGTTGAGTACTATACTACTATTCTTTACACCCTATTAAGAGGTCACGTGGCATAGAGAGTATTCGTTCAATTGAGGTGCCGCGAAAAGGAGAAGGAAAACAAAAGTACTCCTATTAGATTTGTTGCCGAAATTTTCAGCTAAGGAAGAAGAAAGATGATTGTTTCCCTTCCCCGTTTACTTACGAACACTCCTCGGGCTTCTCTACTCTACTCTGTCTCTCTCAAATCTCTTATTATATTTCTCACACTCTGCTCTTAATAATTGAACGGTAATTACGAAAAGGGCGTTGTTTGTATTCACTTAGCGAAATTTATAAAAAAAAAAAATTTAAAAAAATCAATGTGGGCTTCTTTTATTTTGTTATTGGCTATAATTATATATTTTTAATGTATACTTATCTTATATTTTGGGGGCTTTAATGCTAAACTATACCATATTTGTACTTACCTGGATTTATTTTATGTGTAAATACGTTGAAGACGAAATTGAGAACAAAATAAAGATTTTATGTGTATTTTATATGTTACAAGAATGAAGTTGTAATTATTTA
Organism: Nicotiana glauca; assembly: GCA_026770625.1. Lineage (NCBI taxonomy): Eukaryota > Viridiplantae > Streptophyta > Magnoliopsida > Solanales > Solanaceae > Nicotiana > Nicotiana glauca. The sequence goes on from MU676298.1 coordinate 87,675, forward strand.
ATTAGGGAACAAAAGAAATCAAAAGAAGATAAAAGAAGAACTGACAAAAGAAGAGAAGCTAGTGCAAAGAATTGCAAACGTTAGGAAGAAAACAGAAATTGAAAACGAAGCAGATTCTATGGAATTGAAAACGCGAGCTTTATTTCTCGCTACAAAGCTGGCGTCGCGAGCCTTAGGCGAGCTGTAGGTGCGCGGCAGAGCAGGCTAGGCGTGGTATGTTCCGAATTTTTAAAGTCTATTTTGTTTTCCATTAGGTTTTTGACTTGTTTATTTCGTTTGGGTTTTTTCTCTACACATATAAGTAGTTACTAGTCTCTGCGCGTTCGTGCGATGCACGAATATCTTATGTCAAATATTATCACACACTTTTCAGAAAGTAATAACATTCTAAAATGACATAATTATGCAATTAAAGTAGTAAATCGCTCAAAATATGCAACAACACTTTAACATTTTTTGGTGATTGGATGATTTACTTTAATTTAATTAATCCTTAATGGTTCAGGTACATAGAAGTCATATTTCTTTATATTAAGATACATTAATCATAAAAAATACAAAGATAAAAAGTCATTAGCTAATAAGCCAATCTCTATATTGAACTCCAATTCAGATTAAACTTCAATCATATGTCTCTTCCACAAGTGTACATGCTCAAGCATGAAATAGTTTAGTATGTCCAAATATTGGTTATTAATCATGTATCTACATATATTAGTTACGTTTTTTTCTCTCAAAATAATCAATGTGGTTGTTCATTATTTGCAACATATTCGAACAATTTTTAACTGGTAATCTATTTTGTTATATCATTAGTGAGCTGTGATTATTGGTTCAACTTCGTAGCAACTAAAGTTTTATATATTATAAACCATCCAACAGAAAATTCTTTTTTATAAGAAATATAAATTTATATTTTAAACATAAAAATCAGCCTACATAACATATGATATAGAGTGCTATTTTTGTTTTGTTTTCCATCTTCCGTTATCTATTTGTTTCCTGGCCTAGATAATTCTGATTCTTTTCCTTTTCAAAAATTTGAAACTAATATTGAGCATATCTTTTCTTTGCCATGTAGATTAAGAGGAGATCACTTATAATTGAAGTCGTACAACAAAATATTAACCCAAAACCCGCAAGGAAAAGAAAAGGAAGAGTGATTAGACAAAAAACTATTAATTGATGAATTTTCTTAATTTAAAGAAAGTTAAATAAGATCTTCAAGTTAGTTAGTTATGTACTTTAGCAAGTTGTATGAACACTGGTTTTTCTCAAACTTTTTACGCAAATCTATTGTACGAATCACCCATTATCTATTTATGACGATCCGATCTGTCGTCTCAAGAGTTACCGCCCCGTTTTTCCCGTTTTATGCTTCTTCATGTTTCATTATCAGTATTTGGTGTGTTAGAGTTCATTTGGATTGGTTTGGTAGAAAATGAGACACTTAGTCTCTTTAAGGAAGGCTTGTTTTGGAAAGGTCAACCGGATGTTGACTATTGAGTTAGAGGGTTCGGATGCGATTTCCGGTGATTCGGTTAACTTCGGGGGATGATTTGTGACTTAGGAGTATGATCGAAATTTATTTTGGAGGTCCGGTGTAGAATTAGGCTTGAATTGGCGAAGTTATTATTTTGGCGATTTCAGGTTGATAGGTATTTTGATCTGAGGGTCAGAATAAAATTTTGAGAGTTTTTGTAGCTTCGTTAGGTGATTTGGGGTGTGTGTACAAAATTTCATGTCATTCGGACGTGGTTTGGTTGGGTTTTTTATCAAGTGCGTGTTTCGGAAGAATTTGAAGAACTTAGGATTTGATTTGATGTAATTTGATGGTTTTAGTGTTAATCGTGGTGTTTTGATAATTGGAACAAGTTTGTATGATGTTTTAAGATATGTTGGTATTTTTGGTTGAGGTCCCGGGGGCCTTGGGGTGAGTTCGGATGGTTAAACGGAGAGTTTTCGAATTTTTCATGTTGCTGAGCCTGCTGCAACTAGTGTTTTCGCTTCTGCGAAGGATCAACCGCAGAAGCGGTGAGGAGACCTGGGCGCTGGTTCCGCAGAAGCGATTGGCTAACCGCAGAAGTGCTATCGCTTATGCAATGGTGTAATCGCAGAAGCGGTTGGGGCTCGAGTTGGAATTTCCGCAGAAGCGGAAGAAAAGTCGCAGAAGTTGTCCCGCATAAGTGGAAATGGGACCGCAGAAGCGGAAAAGAGCTGGGCAGAGAAGGTTTTAAAAGTATCATTTCACCCGCGAGCTAAGGGTATTTTCCTCCATTGTTGAACATCTTGAGATCTTTTTGGGAGAAATTGAATAGGGTTTCGACTTAGATTGACAGGAGGTAAGTTTTATGAGTTAAAAATATGATTATTATGTGAATTAACCTAGAAATTCAAGGAAATTAAGCCTAAAATTGATGAACTAGGGCTTGAGATTTTGAGATTTTAAATTGGGATTTGATGGTTCATTTGAGCTCGTATTTGAGAGTTCTTGGTATATATGAACTCGTGAGGGGATGAAGAATCCATTGATGTTAATTTCTGAGTTTTGAGAAATGGGCCCGGGGCTCGAGTTTTGCTAATTTCGAGATTCTTGATATTTTTCAATTTGTTTTCGATTGAGTATTGTTCCTTTAGCATATTGTGATGCATTCGCTCTGATTTTGGTTAGATTTGATGCGCCTGGAGGCCGATTAAAGGCGTCGCGAGCTAGATATTTTGCCGGTTCGAGGTGAGTAATGATTGTAAATGATATTCGGAGGGTTTGAAACCTCGAACTTGCACATCATAGTGCTATATTGAGATGACTTGCACGCTGGATAGAGAGCGTGGAGTAGAGCACCATTAGGGATTGTGACTCGGTCCATCCCGATTGATAAATTTACTGCGTATTTGACTGAAATTACTTGTTATCATCATAATTTAGGCTAATTGCTATACCTGAGCTTCGTGCCAATTATTTGAACTCTTAGGGGATTGTAGTTGAAAATTTCTCATTGATTTAATTATATATTTGAACTCAGTCATATATTTTCCACTGTTTTAAAACTCAGCCAATTTATTATGCCTTAAATACTTGAAATGATATTTCCATAAAACGTTTTGGGCTGAGCATCATATTTTATTGGTACCCGAGCGGCTTACGTGATTTTTGTTGATTGAGTAAGGCTGAGGGCCTGTATTGTGATAATACTTATGGATCGGGCTACACGCCGCAGTGGTACTATATTGATATTGAGGCCGAGAGCCTGATTGATTCCACATGATGGCTTGATATTGCGCTTGGGCTGTAAGATCCATTTCGGAGTCTGTACACACCCCCAGTGAGCGTCGTCGACGTTAAATGGATCGGTTGCACGCCGCAGCGGTATATGGATCGGGCTGCACACTGTAGTGGTACTGGTACTGTTTGATGTGTTTACCTTGTTCCACTTGTATGACATTATATGTTGTTGGTGCTTCTTCTTTCATTTTTCACCTGTTGTTTTGGTATTATCTGATAACCGAGTGTGGTGCCGGAGAGACAGACTTCTGTGCTTATTTGCAATGTTTGTTTTGCATTCATTTGCATAACTGTTGAAAAGGTCATTTCAAAAGAGGTTTAAAACTGAGCTAAGATATTTCTAAAGGTCTTACAGCTTCACTGCTTTCTCCCAAAGGGTTTTTTTCACTGCTCATGTATAGCATGATGGTTTGCTTTACATGATTTCTTACTGCTCAGTTATTATTTACTTTTATTATTCACTGAGTTGGAGTACTCACTTTACTCCCTGCACCTCGCGTGCAGATGTAGGTATTTGTTCACCCGGTAGCGGGTTTTGAGCTGGTTGAAGGTATTGCTATCGTTGTTGAGAAAGGTGACCGCCAGCGTTCGCGGCACCGGATTTCTTCCTTTGATTCTAAATTTTATTCTGTATATTACTGGCCTTGTAGTTGTATTTAAACTTCTCTATATGCTCGTGACTTGTGATACCCCGGTCGGTCTGTGTTGGGTTTTAATTACATTAATTAAGTTCATTAAATCATTTTTGAACTGTTATTTAACCGATTAACTGCTTAAAAGTGGTGTTCTGAAATGGGCTGGCTGGCCTTGTCTTCACGAGAGGCACAATCACGGCTGGAGCGGGGTTGAGTCGTGACAGTTTGGTATCAGAGCCTAGGTTACTAGGTATCGAGGCCTAGGTTACGAGTCACGGATCGGTATGGAGACGTCTATATTTATCCTCGAGAGGCTGCAGAACCTTTAGGAAAAATTTCACCTTCTTGAATTCTTATCGTGCGTCCTTGATTCAGCTTGAAAAGAAACTCTTGAAATTCCTTCCACGCGTTCGTAAGCGCACATGAACGCTCAGTATCAGATGTACCTTGATGTCTTGTGATTCCTCGATCAAGGGGCGAGATGTGATCATTGTGAGTTTGATGTTGGGCCAGTCTGGTGGACTTGAGGCCGGATCTTACCTATGGCTTGAGCACCGAGGTGCTGATGGTGTGAGCAAGTGTTTTGAACTTATATGTTCTATATTGTCCCTATTAGCCGGAATGCCAGTTGGATATCCATGTGATGTGTATGTTAGTACTGCGAGATGTATCTATATGACTTGGTAGTGACGAAGAAGTCTGCTGGATGATAGATGAGCTATTAAGTGTTCGTTTTCCTATTGTGATTTGATGTGTAGCCTAGTTATGGGCGCGTGAAGAATATTTTCGTGTCTCCTAGTTGGGGAGGGAAGTGCATTACACGTGGCGGTATGAGTTCAGAACCAGGAAGACTAAGTACTGTGTAATGTGTATGACGGTAGAAAGTATGCAAAAATGTTAAATTGAGGCGAAGCAAGTGGGTCATCTCCTGCGGAGTGTTCTTAAGTAGTAAGATCCTTATGTGTATGTTAGAAGGTCTTATGTGTAGTTGAAGGGTACCTGTTGAAATTTGAGATTTCGAATTGCTTAAGAGAGTGGGCTTAACTGTTGTGTGAGTGAATGCGAGATTTGCAGAAGATTTCTATATGATTTGTGTTTTCACAAGCTTACGAAGGATTGAGTTAATCTCACTATGGTATTAAGGCAACAAGGGAGTATGTGCGTTATGAGTTGTTGGGAGTGTTTCGATATATGGCTTCGAGCCAAGTTGGGGAGTTTGCTATTGATTAGCTAATTGTATGGTTATGTGCTATGTTGGTTCCAGTTAGAGGTATGCTGGCGAATCAGTCGGAAATTAAGCTGAGGATGGCATGAGTGAAGCAAAATTTTGACAAAGGTTATATTATGTTCTATAGGGTATGAGAATCACGGAATGTCTAGAGTTGTTATTGGCAAAGAATGCTCGGTGCATAGAGCAGGTAGTTGCTTGGTTGTATTGGGATGAGGATCTCATTTTGCGGTATCAGAGTGCCAATAAGGCACAAGTGGTTCTGTTCGTTAGGTCAGGTAATTTGCAGTTTGAATAAGAGTGAATGACTTTCGAGAATGATCCTAATGTGTTCAAGATTCTACATGTGACAATTCGATGTCTTAAGGTTGTGCGTGTGGTTAGAGACTGTGTTTTCATGGAAAATGTCAAGACTTGTGGTATTTTTATGTTAATTATGGGATTCTATGCATCAGTATCAGGAAAATAAAGGTAACAGATTTAGATTCGCAAGAAGTTCTTCATAGTAGATTATTTTGGGAATGTGTAGTTTCTGGGACTATTTGAGGGAGTGTTCAGTGGCTTATAGGTTTGAGACAGTGTGGTCTTATGCTTGGGTCTCGTGTGGTCAGCCTGGTATAAGCATTGTGGTGCTACAACAAGAGGGGATATCAAGTTAAAAATGAATCAGAAGGAAATCTAGATAAATGAAGTAGCTTGTTAGTGGACCGAATTGGTATGGTAAGGATATGATTAATTATTCATATGTGTTCAAGGTAATGAGCCCTTATAGGTAGTACAGCAAAGCTCTTGAGTTCTGACAGCTTGCTTAGCTCAGTTTGGATAGAAGGATTCAGTCCTGGCAGTTTAGATCGTGCAAATGGAATTGGGAGAGAGTTCTTGTTGGGTTTTACCGCAATTTCGAGATGTATATTTTCTATGGGCATGCGGAGATGGAATGTGTAATGATTTTTCTTCTAGATGGGGTCAATAGGGGTTCTTGACTAGTTGAGTGAGTAGATATATGTGGCTCGGAAGGGAGATAAAGGTTTTCTTGCTATCCTTGGATGGTGTGTATACGCGGTATGTTGTAGAGGATTGAGATTTGCGTGTTCGAGGTTTTAGTTCAGTTCTGAAAGGAAGTTCATAAAACTCCTAGGCAACGGGTAGCCTCAGATAATCAAGGAAATGATACTGCTAATCGGAAGTGATTTGACGAGAGTATACGTCTCAGGAAAAGGTAATGTGATTAAACTGATGATACTTCAGTAGTATTGCGGCGATTTCTTGTTAGATCGACTGTTGATATCTGAGTTTGTTTGATGTCACAGGGGAATTTTAGAATATATTTCGTGGAATGATTGGGTACTTGAGGTGTGATGTGTATTCATACGACGTAATTTAGGATCGGGTATGGTGATTCGTGTGCTATATGGAGTTGGAGACTGGGAGTTCTCATTTTCAGGCTATGCAGTGGTGGTGGATCGTGTGTATCGGCACCGTTCAGCGGTTATTGGGATTGGCCCGAGTGGATTTTTCTTTACTTGGTATGTTAGATTTTGGATATGATGCTGGGGTGTAGACTGGTTGTCTCAGTGTTGGGTTATTCTAGACTATTGCGCTATGGGCTATGCCGGAAAGAGCCACGGATTGAGTGGCGTGGTGCGTCGGATTATGTTCTGGCAGAGTGGTCTATATTTCAAAAACCCATCAGACGGCTGGGAAGGATTGTTTTTCTTAATTGGTCCTTCATGATGAATGTCAGTGCAAAGGTTTCTACCATTGATTCAGATCCGACGTTAACATACTTTTTCAGATGCATTTCTTGTGGCGGGGCATGTCGCCGGGCGAGGTTGTGGATTTCGGTATTGATCTGGTACTGGGCACCGTATCGTACGGCTCCGGCAGGAGTTATAGTTGTGAAAGGATAAGCTTCAGTCTTCTTGGTAATGAATTCGTTGGTAGGCCGATGTGGATACTTGTTTAGCTTGAGTCGGCTTGGTTGGCCCCGAAATTTAATTGTTAAGGGATAGGTTGATTCGATAGTTAGTGAGCTTGTTAATGATCTGGGGAGGTCTATGAGTTGCTTTTTGGTGTTGTGAGACGTTAAGATTTGTTGGTTATGGGCACATGTGGTGCATTTCTATTGGGGATTCATAGTGAAAGTCGAGCGGGAAGAGTAATTGGGTGTTGCTTGGTGATTGACGTACCGGTTATGTTCTATCAGGCTTGCATGGCATATGTTATTTGTTTCGCCATGGGTGTAATAAATTGCTTTGGTTTCAGACATTAAATTGTGCGTGGCTGTCGATTTTGAGCATAGTGACTTGAGGTGTTTCATGTGTAACAGTGTTTGGATAGGATCGTACATTGTAGCGAGGCCACGTGGAGATATGACCTTTCAGGGTAGATTCAGGTGTTCTATTCTATGATGTGAGATGGGGTCTCAGCCTAGTGTTGTGATGGTACTGATGAGCTTGAGGCATAGTTCCTTCGTCTGAGTCATTTTTCACGATTTGAGTATGTTCAGACCGTTTCTTATTGATGCGCGTATTATGCAAGTTGTGGCTTAAGCCTGTATTGAGGTGTCGTATCACCAGAGTGGTGTGTTGGATTCGAGGTGATCGTTGGGGTCAGTAATGAATACAAATGGATTTGATTTCAGCTTGTTGGAAGGATAAAAATTGAGGTTTGGCTCAAAATCTGCTGTGGTATTAGTCAAAAGGGAAGTGGCATCATGAATGGTTGGTCAGAGAAATGGTTACAATTTATTGCGTGTTTCGTTTATTGTTGGCAGTATATAAAAGTGTTGGAATAAGATCTTAGTTGAAAAGAGGTTTTCTACCTGTATTCGGGTGTTGTAGGCAACTGCTATGGATAGAAGTTATCGTTTTGAGTATTTGGGTTATGTAGTATATCATATTATTGCACATGAGGTTGCAGGTATGGGTTATTACAGCTGGTTCGGGCTTATTCTGAGTATAGATGTGAGGTTCTGATCTTGTGTATGATTTCGGAAAGTGCAATGTGGATTCTATGGTTTATGGACTAGATGGATGCTGAAATTTCAGCTATGTTGGGTTATCGGACCTATGCGAGATAGGGTGAAGTGGGATCACCCCCGGGTATATACTTGGTAAGGTCATTCAACTATTGGTTGGCTTCTAGGACAACTCTGGGTACGCTCGAGGACGAGCGTTTGTTCAAGTTGGGGAGGATATGGCGACCCGACCCGTTGTCTCAGGAGTTACCACCCCGTTTTCCCCGTTTTATGCTTCTTCATGTTTCATTATCAGTATTTGGTGTGTTAGAGTTGATTTGGATTGGTTTTGGTAGAAAATGAGACACTTAGTCTCTTTAAGGAAGGGTTGTTTTGGAAAAGTCAACCGGATGTTGACTATTGAGTTGGAGGGTTCAGGTGCGATTTTCGGTGATTCGGTTAGCTTTGGGAGATGATTTATGACTTAGGAGCGTGATCGAAATTTATTTTAGAAGTCCGGTGTAGAATTAGGCTTGAATTGGCGAAGTTAGTATTTTGGCGATTTTCGGTTGATATGTGAGATTTTGGTCCGAGGGTGGGAATGGAATTATGAGAGTTGTTGTAGCTTCGTTAGGTGATTTGGGGTGTGTGTGCAAAATTTCAGGTCATTCCGACGTAGTTTGGTTGGGTTTTTGATCGAGTGCATGTTTCGGAAGAATTTAAATAACTTCGGATTTGATTTGATGTAATTTGATGGTTTTAGTGTTAATCGTGGTGTTTTGATGATTGGAACAAGTTTGGGTGATGTTTTAAGATATGTTGGTGTTTTTGGCTGAGGTCCCGGGGGCCTCAAGGTGAGTTCGGATGGTTAAAGAGAGAGTTTTGAAATTTTTCATGTTGCTGAGCCTGCTGCAACTTGTGTTTTTGCTTCTGCGAATCTTGGACTGCAGAAGCGGTCTTGCTTGTGCGAAGGATCGACCGCAGAAGCGGTGAGGAGACCTGGGCGCTGGTTCCGCAGAAGCGATTGGCTAACCGCAGAAGCGATATCGCTTATGCGATGGTGTAACCACAGAAGAGGTTTGGGGCTCGAGTTGGAATTTCTACATAAGTGAAAGAAAAGTCGTAGAGGCGGTCCCGCATAAGCAAAAACGGGACCGCAGAATCGGAAAAGAGCTGGGCAGAGAAGGTTTTAAAAGTATCATTTCACTGGCGAGGTAAGGGTATTTTTCTCCATTGTTGAACATCTTGAGAGCTTTTTGGGAGCAATTGAAGAGGGTTTCGACTGAGATTGACTGGAGTTAAGTTTTATGAGTTAAAAACATGATTATTATGTGAAATTAACCTAGAAATTCATAGAAATTAAACCTAAAATTGATGAACCAGGGCTTGGAATATTAAGATTAGAAATTGGGATTTGATGGGTCATTTGAGCTCGAATTTGAGAGTTCTTGGTATGTATGAACTCGTGAGGAGATGAGGAATCCATTGATGTTAATTTCTGAGTTTTGAAAAATTGGCCCGGGGCTCGTGTTTTGCTAATTTCAAGATTCTTGATATTTTTCGATTTGTTTTCGATTGGGTGTTCCCTCAACATATTGTGATGCATTCGCTCTGATTTTGGTATGATTTGACGCGAATGGAGCCCGATTGGAGGAGAAAATCCGTCGTGAGCTAGAGATTTCGCTGATTGTAAATGATATACTGAGGGTTTGAAACCCCGGACTTGCACATCATAGTGCTATATTGAGGTGACTTGCACGCCGGATAGCAAGCGTGGGGTAGAGCACCGTTGGGGATTGTGACTCGGTCCATCCCGATTGATGAATTTACTACGCATTTGACTAAAATTACTTGTTTTCATCATAATTTGGGCTGATTGCTATACCTGGGCTTCGTACCAATTATTTGAACACTTCGGAAATTGTTGTTGAAAATTCCTCACTGATTTAATTATATATTTGAACTCTGTCATATATTTTCAACTGTTTTAAAACTTAGCCAATTTATTATGCCTTAAATAATTGAAATGATATTTCCATAAAACGTTTTGGGCTGAGCATCATATTTTATTGGTGCCCGAGTGGTTTACGTGATTTTTGTTGACTGAGTAAGGTCGAGGGCTTGTATTGTGAGGATACTTATAGATCGGGTTGCACATCGCAGCAGTACTATATTGATATTGAGACCGAGAGACTGATTGATGCCACGGGATGACTTAATATTGCGCTTGGGCTGTAGGAGCCCCTCCGGAGTCTGTACACACCCCAGTGAGCGTCGTCGATGTTAAATGGATCGGGCTGCACGCCGCATTGGTACCGGTACTGTTTGATGTGTTCACCCCTTTCCCCTTGTCTGCCTTTATATGCTAGTTGTTGGTGCTTCTTCTTGCAATTTTCACCTGTTGTTCTGGTATTATCTGATAACCGAGTGTGGTGCCCCAGAGATAGACTTCTGTGCTTATCTGCACTGTTTGTTTTGCATTCAATTGCATAACTGTTGTAAAGGTCATTTCAAAAGAGGTTTAAAACTGAGCTAAGATATTTCTAAAGGTTTTACAGCTTCACTGCTTTCTCCCAAAGGGTTTTTTTCACTGCTCCTGTATAGCATGATGATTTGCGTTACGTGATTTCTCACTGCTAAGTTATTATTTACTTTTATTACTCATTGAGTTGGAGTACTCACTTTACTCCCCACACCTCGCATGCAGATGCAGGTATTTGTTCACCCTGGTAGCGGGTTTTGAGCTGATTGAAGGTATTGCTATCATTGCTGAGCAAGGTGACCGCCAACTTTCAAGGCACCGAATTTCTTCCTTTGATTCTAAATTTTATTCTGTATATTACTGGCCTGGTAGTTGTATTTAGACTTCTATAAATGCTCGTGACTTGTGACACGCCGGTCGGGCTGTGTTGCGTTGTAATTACATTAATTAATTTCATTAAATTATTTTTGAATTGTTATTTAATCGATTAACTGCTTAAAAGTGGTGTTCTGAAATGGTCTGGCTGGCTTTGTCTTCACGAGAGGCGCCATCACGACCGGAGCGGAGTTGGGTCGTGACACTATTTAAGAGTAATATAGTAAATAATAGTAATCACAAACAAAAATATAAAAAGATAAATAAAAAATAAGCATATTCCTGATTGAGAAATGTCTAAAAAATATGTTTTGAACATTTATAGTAAATATATAATTAAATAAAAAGTAAATAAATAAATAAATGCTAATACATTATTATTCAAAAGACTGCGTACTATCCAAATAAAGCTAACTATTTAAAATATTGTACAATACTCTAGGAAGTCGGAACCGAGTTACTTAATAAAAGAAAAAAGTTTTTAAAAATTATTACTACACTATTTATGGAATACCAAAAACAATCACAAATCTTATTTTGTACTCGTACTTGAAAAGCTACCGAAAACTTATTTTTTTTCCTTGCATAATAAACCCAATATTTTTTACTATTGCATTTGATTAATAATAAAACATATATATGAGTTGGCTTTCTGTTAACATCAAACATTGTAAAATTGAACGTAGAAATTTATTCTACTTTTGCAATTGGTTTAATATTTTAGGGTTATTTTTGTTACGTTTGTGTCCTAAAACTAATAGAAGTACGAGGCCGATATCTAGAATTCCTGTTATGTCCTTTTATTATGAGTTATTATGTTTAATATTATAAGGTCATTTTTGTAAACTGACATTGTATTTATGCTTTTATAATAATATAGATTAAACACCAATTGGATAGGGGGAGACCGAGATTGGACATATTAGACTGGGGATACGACCCAAGGAGGTAAGAACACGCTAGGAGCACGACGGAGAATTCTTTTACGAGTTTTTCACTTGCTTCTTCCTATTTTCATTATTGGTATGAATTCTAGTATTGCAGTCATGCATACTATAATGAATAGCTAATTTGTTATCTAGGGTTTTGATGGAACCTATTGGAGATTATTTTCCTATTACGTTAATATAGATTTGTTGCAGCTTTTTCTTTATTTGTTCAACTACGTTTATATTGTGGTTGGTTGAAGATCTCTCAATCGGTAGTGCTTAGTTAGTATGTATTACTCGGAAGAGAGTGCATATTTAGGTAGTTGTTGAACAACATCACTCCGGGCGTATATGAGAGATCAATACGAAGGGTTTAAATGTGGGGTTAGGAATAACGAAACCTTGGTGCGATCGGAGTAAGTGGTAACTTAGTGCCAGCTAGCGTAGTTTGGAAGAATATGTCTAGTAAATTGTGGTAGTTACTCGGGAGAGAATTATGACACTCAGAAAACTCATGATTGGTAGAGAAAACTTAGTCAAATTTATGAAAAACGTAGCGGAAAGGATTCCGATAATAGGGGATATCATAACTGTAGACCTCCTAAATCTTGTCTCCAATCCATATCCTTGTTAATTGGTAGTTTTACTGCTTTCTAATATTTGTCAATTAATTAGATAAAGATAAATATTATAATCTTTATAGTTAGGAAATTGTTTGGACTTGTTTTCTATGCAATATTGGACAACTGTAGCTAAGACTTAGTTCTTTGTGGGGTTCGACTCCGAAACTAATGATGTAGCTGTAGGGGTACATATTGTCAGGTTGTAAGCTTGAACTTTTATTTTTATTTTATTATATATTTATTTTTTATTTTTTTCTTATAATTTAGAACTATGGTACCATGGAATCATGAGAGTTTTTATATTGGTAATTCTAGTATTGCACTTTCTAATGTTTATTATGGAGGAAGTCACCCATACAAAAAATTATCAAAATATTTTCAAGAGCGAGTAATGTACACCAACACAATCTTATGTGTGGAGTGTGTGTGATATGTGTGGTGGTCAAGATGGTCACTTTCATGGTTGTGTTTATATTTCTTATCTTCCTCCAACCTCTTACTTTGATGGTTCTTATTTTTCTTGTGAAGTTAATAGGAACAAAGAACCCAGGGATGATGACCTGAAAGAGATCAAGGATATGCTAAGGTGACTTGTGGAACAAAATAGTGAAAACAACTTCACATACAAAGACAAGATGTTACTATTCGCAACCTGGAAGCACAAGTGAGTCAACTAGTTGAAGCATTTAATGCTCAACAAGCCAATATTGTGAATTACTGCCAAGAAGAGCATGAATTGGCTGTAGAAACTGCCATTATAATGGAGAAATTGAGAGTAGAATATAACCAAACCAATTAACTATAATTTGACGATGTCGATGTTGAAAAAGTGGTACTAGAGTCAACTGAGCACCTCATCAATACAATTTTTATTAGTTCTAGTTTGTGGCAAGAAGAGGAGATCGATAACAAGTTGAATTTTTATTTTAAGCGCATTGATGCTCACTCCAATCATTTTTTAACATTGTGTTCAGAAGGAGAAATGGAAATTGATCCGTATGAGCCAATGCAAGAGTCAAAGAAAGAGGTAGATGAGCTGAAACTTTCAAGGCAGTCTAGGCAAAGTGACACTCCTCGGATGAAAGCCAAAAAGTTCATAAAGTATTATTTAATTTTTGGCTCACAACAATTTATATCGCTCCAAGAGCATGATCATAGAGCATAATCAAAATTTTAGGGTTCAATTCATAAGTTCGAAGTGGAGGCAGAAAGGGATTTCACGTCATGTCGCGACGTTAAATCAATCGCTTGTTAGGAGGCAACCCAATTTTACTACTTTTTTTTATTTTTTATTTTTTAAATTATATTATATTTATAGTGTCGACTTTTGATTTTCTACGAGCATGAAAAATAAAGCTATCGAAAGGATGCAACAGCAAACCAGATGGATGGAACTAAGTGTGAGGTACCCGCATGAAGGACCAGCCCTGGGAAAAGCCTAAGTACCCCATGAGCTGTTATTACTTCGACCATTAGACTACCAGGGAGTTTTTTTTTACCCTTTTATTAGTTATGGTGTGCATTAGAGACAATGCGCAATTTTAAGTGTGGGGTGAGGAGATTGTCTGGGTGACTTTCTATGCTAATTTAGTTGTGTTAGTTTAATTGTATATTTTTTTGTCACGACCCAAAATCCATTAGGGGTCGGGATGGCGCCGGACACTGCTGTCAGACAAGTCAACTAAATAATCAATTAAATTCTCTCTTTTTTTAATTCCTTTGAAATCTATGATTTTCCTTCCATTTTTCATAAATAAAAAGGATCATTATTTCAATTCAAATAAAATATAAACAATTAGTACAAATCTTTCGTAAACCATCCCAGAATCCGGTGTCACAAGTGCATGAGCAACTACTGATAAGGAAAATAAAATACAATATCTGTCCAAAATACAGTGGACAGGGAATAAATACAAAATGTTGAAAGGAACTATACTAGTTGCGGGTCGCCTCAATAATGCAGCTCACCTAGTCCCAGAATCATCCGCGTTGCTACGTCCAGTAGGTCACTAGAGCTACTTATACCTATGCAACAAAAATGCACAGAAGTGTAGTATGAGTACGTAATCAACGTGTAATCAGCAATTATCCCGTCTAATCTCGAAGAATTAGAGACGAGATGGTCAACTTTGATACTTACTAGTGGTCCAATAATAATATACTAAATGAGTGAGGAAATCAGGGATTTTATAAAGCAGTACTAACTCACAAATCCGGAAAACAAGCAATACACCTTCAACAATTAATAAAGGATTTTCAAGGTTTACTTTTCTTTATTTTATCAATTTACCTCAAGCGATGAAGGGCAACATCAACGTATAAAATTCGCAGGCAACGACATATAAATAATGCGCAAATCATACCGAGGCGACGGTCTATTCCAACAGAAAGGAAATGTGCACTTGCCGAGGGTCGACGGCGCGCCTATAGATTTAGCTATTTAATCTGCCGAGGCGTTCGGCCCGTTCCAAAATAAACACATAGATACATTCAATCAAGAAGCTACCATGGGGCAATTATTCAAAGAAGAACAAATTATCTTTTAACAAATTAAGAAAATGAGGTTTAGATCTTGTTATAAATTCATTTACCATTTTGATGTGGGTTAAGCAATTCACTGTCCATAAGATTACAAATATTCAAAATATAGCATATTTTTGGGTCCTACACTACCCGTACAATAGCATAATAGTAGCTACGCACGGACTCTCGTCACCTCGTGCGTACGTAGCCCCCACAAATAGGAGCACCTAACCAATTACCTCACCTATGAGGACAATTCCCTCTTACAAGATTAGAAAGGAGACTCACCTCGCTCCGAAGACTCATAACGGGCATTCCACGCCTTTTCGAAGACTCGAATCAATGCACAAAGCTCCAACGCTATCAAATAATAATAATAATCCATTAATATATACTAAGTTACTCATTATAATCCAATTTATAGCAATTCCTAACCCCGATCGAAAGGTTGACCAAAACACCCTCCGGCCCACGTGCCTGGAAATCCGAAATTTTTCGAAGATAAAGATTCCCTATGACATTAGAAACTCAACTATACAATTTTCTCTAAATTCCATACCCAAATCGTGGCTAAATTCCAATAATAGAATTTTCTAGGTTTTCCACCAAAACCTCCATTTTATACAAATTTTCATGCCCAAATTTATACATAATTGATGCATTCAACTAAAAATAGGTAGGGATAACTTACTTTATCATTGATGACGAAAATCCCCTCTTGAAGCTCCCCCGGAAATCGCCCAACCCATGAAAAATGAGAGAAATGAACTCAAATCACGATTTTTAAACATCCATTCTGCCCCAGCTATTTTCGCACCTGCGGTTCCCTGGCTGCTTCTGCGGTTCCGCAGGTGCGGTAAAAATGACGCATTTGCGGTTCTACTGGGCCTCCCCCTTCCTCTCTTCTGCGACGCGCCACCCGTAGATGCGGTCCCGCTTCTGCGGAAATTCGACCACATCTACGGTCCTCTCCAAAGTAGTCCTATCCGCTTCTGCGACCATTTCTCCGTAGATGCGGTCCCGCTTCTGCGGAACCTTGACAGCATATGCGGTCCTCAAGCCTTAGACCAAAAATCTCTTTTGCGGTCAACCCACCGCAAAAGTGAAAATACCAGCAACCAGCTTCCTTTAGCTGTCCAAAAATTCTATTTTCAATTCGTTAACTACCCGGAATCCACCCCGGGACCTCAACCAAACCTACCAACCAATCCCAAAATATGTTACGAACTTGTCCGAGGCCTCAAATCATATCAAACAATGCAAAAACCATGAATTACACCCCGATTCAAGCTTTATGAACTTCAAAATTTCAAACTTCTACTTCCGACGTTTAAACCTGTCAAATCAAGTCTGATTGACCTCAAATTTTGCGCACAAGTCATATTTGACATTACGGACTTACTCCAACTTCCGGAATTGGATTCCGACCCTAATATCAAAAAATTCCACCTCTGGTCAAACTTCTCAAAAACCTTCAAATTTCTATCTTTAGCCAAATGGCTCCAAAATGACCTATGGACCTCCGAATTCACTTCCGATTGTGCCCCCAACTCCAGAATCACCATACAGATCTATTCACAGTCTCAAAATCCCAAACAGACATTGATAGCACTGAAATGCACTTCAATCCAAACTTATGAAATTTCTTTTAAAATGCTAACTTCCACAATAGGTGCCAAAACACTCCCGGGTTATCCAAAACCTGAACCGGGCATATGCCCAAGTCCGAAATCATCATACGAACCAGCTGGAACCTTTAGATCCCGATTACGAGGTCGTTTAATCAAATTTCCAATCCTAGTTCATTCTTTCAACTTTAAGCTTCCGAAATGAGAATTTTCTTTCCAAATCGACTCTAAACTTTCCGGAACTTAATTTCGACCACGCGTACAAGTCATAATGCCTGAAATGAAGCTGCTCATGGACCAAACCGCTGAACGACACACTAGGACTCAAAACGAACAGTCAGGTCGTTACATTCTCTCCCACTTAAAGATACGTTCATCCTCGAACATGCTAAGAACTGTGCTGGAGTGGTCTGAAATCGCTGTTTAACTTCTCATGCACCTTCCCGTGCTACCATAGCTCATTTGAGCGCATTAGCTCGATCCATTCTGAAGATATTCTCTTTTATTCATGCAGATATGGCTTAAAGCTCAATGCTAACATCCGAAATTTCATGCCCGACCTGTTTCCACCATAAGGTCACCATATTAATCACCACACGTTGTACTCAAACACAGCTGCATAATTTTGCTGAATTCATACCTAGCATCACTTTACTCACCGGACCACAATAACCTTTTTCTAATCAACTTCGTCAAAATTTCCACTAATCTAAGGCTCTCATTGCACCCCTAACGTGCACAGGCCTTACTCTAACCTTCACGATACCTCCACGAAGGAAGAGATGCGCGGAAATTCGTAATCAATTGTCGAGTCAACAATTCATTAGGTCTATACTCCTGAGAAAACTTCACCTCATTGTGAACCCAATAATGGTCTTATCTCCATAACATACCTCATATAGACGGATTGCATAGAATCCTATATCAAGGGATCTCGTCTCATCCGATACAACTGCTCAGGCAATAAGCCACCCTAGACACTATTAAAGTCTTATATGATGCTACCATGCGCCAATAGGCCACCAATCCGAACGCGATACAAAAGGAAAACGAACTCTGGGTGGAATTACCTAACTTCCCGCACTAATACGGACTTTCCTTAGAAAATAGGAAGCAGGACATACAAAAATAGCATATAGAAAACTACACTCAACATCACACTGTTGCGGCGCGTAACCCAATCCGAATAACATAGATCTCGCATAAAGAGATTGCACATCGAGCTAATTGCTCATTACAATAAGATACCGAATTTCAGTTACAAGCACGCTATGTGCATAATACCATCCCTGAGGGGACATATAGCGCTATAGGCTACAAAACTCAAGCACAGCTGAGGTGCAATACACAACCTAAATCTCAAAACCATTTTGCTCATAATACATCACTTATACACGGATGCTCAACACATAAGCAATTTCTCAAGACATCTCACCACTCACACGACGTAATGGATCACTACATGAAATATCTGCCAACGAAATAACACCCTGACTACTCCTTCATAAGGAGCTTATTACTGAAATGAACATGTTTGGCCTGATATAAAGCCCATATTCACATTTGAATCCATCCACCGACCTCAAGTCAATCCCGATCATATCAAACTTAAGCCAATAACCTTTCAAAGGTTCATACAAATTTCCCTCTTCTCATAACACACAAGGACAACCACCGTAACCGGAGAAATCATCCACGGTCCACAACTTAATAGACTGAGTGCCCTCAGGCATATATTCTCAATTTAACAATATCATCACAATTCGTCATAATTGGTTTAACTTCTTCAATCAAACAAGTGACTTCATGTCACACTTATACGATCTTCCTGTAGTCGCTCCCACAATCTTCCTAAACACATAATAGGTACACACATCCAAACTACCGGCCGCACTAACGCTGAAAAGCGATCAAGAATCCCTAACCAGGATGCAAAGCCTTTTTCACAAAGCACCGATCTCAGGTGATACTGATGATAATACCACTTACTTTAAACATCGAAACAACTTTCTTGCTCATCTGAGCTTGTGACATCCTTGCCCACACCGAACTGCAGCTTTGATTCTCATTTCAAATTTCATACTACTCGCTGCACCTGACATGACCATGAACAGTAGGACACGATTCTTCATCATAATTCCTGAATTGCTAATAGATTAATACTTCATCACACCAAAGCTTTTCACTGAACCCACTTTAGGAGAACCATAGCAACACATAGGTATATACTCATAACCGTAGAATATGCAAACATCTGAATAGTGGTCTAAGGCACTATAGCCCTTCGGGAATTCACTTCCACATAACAAGCCATAACATAAGAATGTTTCTAAATGATATCAATTATGACGACTGACAAGCCTCACACGCACAGTCACAACTCACTTGCATAACTCGATCACGCTGAGGAAACTAATCACTAACGCCAATATGCCAAATTTAACTATGGCTAATCAATCTACCTTCTTCCAATTTATCCTTGATTGCCTTAGAGATAACACTAACTCCATCTGACACATAACATACTCCATTTGCACTCGTCCCAAGTGACCTAGAATCACGAGACCATGCCGTCTCATATCCCACGAACTATTTTTACACACCCCAATTGCTACATCGCAAGACAAAACATCACAAAGAATCTTGTGCCTCTTCTCATAGGCTGCTAACAAGCTTGATTCTTACCCGTAATTATACGCTCAAAATTATTAAGTATCACACCTTATCTTATAAATTTACCATGACCGTTGTTGAGAGACACCCGCTCTAACTTGGCCCCGAATATTATCAACTTCATGAGTCTCCCATCACATGAGTACCCCTTTGGCGAAGAACCCGCCAAATAACTTCACCTGGAACAAGCATCTACATGAAGAAAAATCCTGAATCTTTCCCCAAGTTTGAACATGGGCCAATAGAGACAATGATAGCCCACTTATATGCTAATAGCCAAAAATCTCGCGAGTAGTTAACTCTACAACCCCATCATAAGCGGTGGGACTCTCCCACTTAGCTTGAAGCCATTATTTCACAACTCTGGAATTCACCAAGATTCCGTAGCTTTCATCGACATAACCTTGCGCGATCAACCGTATAAATTCTCGAATACTTTCCTCTAAATCCTATTCTTTCATACTCTAATTCACCCATTACCTTCGTACGACCGATTTCTTTGATAACCAATAAAAATTCTTCATGGAACCTCGCCAACCATGCGACTGCTAACCTCCTTGCTTGGGTAACCCACCTATAGAAGAATCTCCCTGGCATCTTCCAACACTGCTGCACAGGGTACAATCACTATGACATCAATGACCCTTCCTGATTCTGAACTCACTCTCCAGCAGCATAGGTCCATTTATCCCTCGTGGGCATCATTTAAATATGCGACAACCTCCTTCTAATTTCAAATTTATGTTGCATCCTTCTTCATTTAAGGGGCTCCTTTCCGTTATATTAAACCTCCTACCGCGCCAGAACCCCTACTTTAATTAGATCTGTAGACCCCATATAGCCAAGAACCAATATTCTCAAATTGCTCCAAATTTCCCTTAAGGCGCATAGTCTTCCTACCACCAAGCCTTATACAGCTCCGCCACTCTCCCACTTTGGGCAAACTCACTCCTTTAATCGACTGCTCAACCTACGCTTCTTATACCTGGCCTTTTAGAAGTTCAAAACTCCGCCTGACACTTCCGCACGTCTTTCTCATCCTTTGCTGCTCAGTTGCTGCCTTAATAAAATTTATCTTCATAGCACTTGAATCCACAAATTGCTACTAACTTTAAACTTTTCTGAAGGTCATCTTTCTCAAACCGTCAACACTAGAATTACTGATTCAATCCTAAACCACCGCACCCTGCGATATCTGACAATTATACCTCCGATATTGTTTCACAATGTCTTGCCACAAAGGCGAATTGTAGAAGATTATAATACTGATAAAATTAATAGATTCAATTAGGACAACAAGACTCCAAAATAAAAAGAAGACTCCACCACGCTTGCAATTACCAAGCCTCAACTTCCACCAGTCCACATCTGACCATCCTGAGTTCGATTACCTTTCCCCCTGCCAGGAAATAAAATACTGAATCTCTCGATTATGTACTGAGTAAACCTCCCTTGAAATCATTCACTGCCTCGACACGTGGGCAACACCCTACCATCATATCGCTACTGTAGAATAGTCATTCATAAGCATCGTGGCAACTTGTGCCTAGCCTTAAAGCCCTCAAAATACCACTATTGGGCTGAAACAATAAAATATTCTTCCATAAGGCAACGACAATAATTTGATCAGCTATATCGGGAGAAACATCCCGTATCACATCTGTAGTACCATTACGGTTCTTCAATTTCGATTTATGACAAGCGATTTGCGTCGCGTAAGATTGAGTAGGAAAGAAACAAGGGCATAAGCCTTACATGAAATCAAATCACACGATAAGGAATCAAGAAGGGAAGTGCTTCTAACAATCCTGCAATCTCCCAAGGATAAGTATAGACATCTCTGTACCGATCCATGAGATTCTACCAGACTTGCTCATGACTCGTGAGACCCTAGGAACCTAGTGCTCTGATACCATGTTGTCACGACCCAAAAACCACTACGGGTCCAGATAGCGCCGGACACTGCTGTCAGGCAAGCCAACTAAATAATCAATTAAATTCTCTCTTTTTTTAATTCCTTTGAAATATATGATTTTTCCTTCCATTTTTCATAAATAAAAAGGATCATTATTTCAATTCAAGTTAAACAATAACCAATTAGTACAAATCTTTAGTAAACCATCCCAGAACCCGGTGTCACAAGTGCATGAGCAACTACTGATAAGGAAAATAAAATACAACATCTGTCAGAAATATAGTGACAGGGAATAAATACAAAATGCTAAAAGGAACTACACTAGCTGCGGGTCGCCTCAATAATGCAGCTCACCTAGTCCCAGAATTATCTGCGCTCCTATGCCCAGTAGGCCACTAGAGTTACTTATACATGTGCAACAAAAATACATAAAAGTGTAGTATGAGTACGTAATCAATGTGTACTCAGCAAGTATCCCGTCTAATCTCGAAGAAGTAGAGACGAGATGGTCAACTTTGACACTTACTAGTGGTCCAATAATAATATACTAAATGAGTGAGGAAATCAGGGATTTTATAAAGCAGTACTAACTCACAAAGCTGGAAAACAAGCAATACACATTCAACAATTAATAAAGGATTTTCAAGGTTTACTTTTCTTTATTTTATCAATTTATCTCAAGCGATGAAGGGCAACATCAACGTATAAAATTCGCAGGCAACGACATATAAATCATGCACAAATCATGCTGAGGCGACGGTCCGTTCTAACAGAAAGGAAATGTGCACTTGTCGAGGGTCGACGACGCACCTATAGATGCATCTATTTAATCTGCTGAGGCGTTCGGCCCGTTCCAAAATAAACATATAGAGGCATTCAGTCAAGAAGCCAACATGGGGCAATTATTCAAAGAAGAACAAATTCTCATTTATCAAATTAAGAAAATGAGGTTTTGATCTTGTTAGAAATTCATTTACCATTTTGATGTGGTTTAAGCAATTCACTGTCCATAAGATTACAAATATTCAAAATATAGCATGTTTTTGGGTCCTAGACTACCCGAACAATATAATAGTAGCTACGCACGGACTCTCGTCACCTCGTGCGTACATAGCCCCCATAAATAGGAGCACATAACCAATTAACTCACCTATGAGGACAATTCCCTCTTACAAGGTTAGAAAGGAGACTCACCTCGCTTCGAAGATCCATAACCGGCATTCCACGTCTTTCCGAAGACTCGAATCGATGCACAAGGCTCCAAAGCTAGCAAATAATAATACAAATCCATTAATATATACTAAGGTACTCATTATAATCCAATTTATAATAATTCCTAACCCCGATCGAAAGGTTGACCAAAACGCCCTCGGGCCCACGTGTCCGAAAATACGGAATTTTTTGAAGATAAAGATTACCCATGACCTTAGAAACTCAACTATATAATTTTCTCTAAATTTCATACCCAAATCGTGGCTAAATTCCAATAATATAATTTTCTAGGTTTTCCACCAAAACCTTAATTTTTGTACAAATTTTCATGCCCAAATCCATACATAATTGATGTATTCAACTCAAAATAGGTGGGGATAACTTACCTTATCTTTGATGACAAAAATCCTCTCTTGAAGCTCCCCTAAAAATTGCCCAAGCCATGAAAAATGAGAGAAATAAACTCAAATCACGTTTTTTAAACATCTATTCTTCCCCAGCTGTTTTCGCACCTGCGGTCCCCTGGCCGTTTCTGCGGTTCTGCATGTGCGGTTAAAATGCTGCATTTGCGGTTCCCCTGGGCATCCCCCTTCCTCGCTTCTGCGACGTTCCACCCACAGATGCGGTCCCTCTTCTGCGGAAATTCGACCGCATTTGCAGTCCTCTCTAAAGTACTCACATCTGCTTCTGTGACCATTTCTCCGCAGATGCGGTCCCGCTTCTGCGGAACCTTGACCGCATCTTCGGTCCTCAAGCCTTAGACCAAAAACCGCTTATGTGGCTCCCCTTCCGCTTCTGCGGTGCCGCTTCTGTGGTCAACCCACAGCAGAAGCGAAAATACGAGCAACCAGCTTCTTTAAGCTATCTAAAAATCCCATTTTCAATCCGTTAACCACCCGGAATCCACCCGAGGCCCCCGGGACCTCAACCAAACCTACCAATCAATCCCAAAATACATTACAGACTTGTCCGAGGCCTCAAATCATATCAAACAATGCTAAAATCATGAATTACACCCCGATTCAAGCTTTATGAACTTCAAAATTTCAAACTTCTACTTCCGACGTTTAAACCTGTCAAATCACGTCCGATTGACCTCAAATTTTACGCACAAGTCATATTTGATATTATGTACCTACTTCAACTTTCAGAACTGGATTCCAACCCTGATATCAAAAAGTCCGCCTCCGGTCAAACTTTTCAAAAACCTTAAAATTTCTATCTTTAGCCAAATGGTTCTAAAATGACCTACGGACCTCCGAATTCACTTTCGATCGTGCCTCCAACTCCAAAATCGCCATACAGAGCCATTCACAGTCTCGGAATCCCAAACGGACATTGATAACACTGAAATGCACTTCAAGCCAAACTTATGAAATTTCTTCTATAATGCTAACTTCCACAATCGGTGCCAAAACACTCTCGGGTTATCCAAAACCCGAACCGGGCATACTCCCAAGTCCGAAATCATCATACAAATCTGCTGGAACCTTTGGATTCCGATTCCAAGGTAGTTTATTCAAAATTCTAATCCTAGTTCATTCTTTTATCTTTAAGCTTCCGAAATGAGAATTCTCTTTCCAAATCGACTCTGAACTTCCCGGAGCTTAATTTCGACCATGCGTACAAGTCATACTACCTGAAATGAAGCTGCTCATGGCCTCAAACCATTGAACGACGCGCTAGGACTCAAAACAATCGGTCAGGTCGTTACATTTTTTTTCGAAATTTTTCCGATGATGGATCTGCTAGACAATTTCCATGAGCGATTAAAGTCTAAACGAAAATTCAAAAAAATCCTTTTTTGTTTCTGTTAGGTAGTAATAATCTCTTGTGATTTTTCTTTGTACCTCGATTCTTTTTTATGGGATGTAGTTTGAACCGGATAGTAGTTTTTCCTTTTATTTTAGAGTAGATTAGCTTTAGAAAATAAACGAAGGAAGAAAGATGATATTCCTAGGTGCCTTTTACTTGTTTGATAACAACATATTTAGGCTTTGGCATGCGTAGTATCTTCCTTATGTGTTAAAGTTATGATGCTTTGATGAATTGGATAGCATGTTACTGACGCATATATTTCATTCTCTTGACGATTGTTCACTTTGTGCTAAATGCTTAATATATTGTGGCTTCGTGAGTACTTGCATTTCTTGAAAGAATGATATCATCCTTAGTGAGTCATGTGTCACATGTGAAGTGAGAACGTGTAGTCCATATTTTTGTGATTGAGTCTAGAACTTGCCCGATATGTGACTTGTAGCAAAATATTAGGTGATGCTCGGTTTGAGAAATGATTTTAGGCTTTCTTTGATGATTTTGGGATTATTGTTTACCATAAGTAAAACTTATCCCTAGTTACCCCTTTTGAACCTATAGACTTTTATTTGGCGCCCACATTACAAGCTTATTCCCTTTATATTTTTAATTGGCATTGTTTTGATCCTTTTACCTCTTAAAGCACTTTAATTGCAAAATAAGCGCTAAAAGAAGTTAGAAGGGACTAAGTATGGGGTGGCTTTTGAATATAGCCAATGATAGAAAGAAAGGTGCTCTTGTTTTTGTAAAATAATACACCACTAGCAGAAATTGGAAAAAAAATAGTTGGGAAAAAAAGAGAGAAGATTTGGTAGAAAGGGGAAGGAAAATAAAGATTTTTAAATTATTATCTTTTTCTTGCTAGTGGGTATGAATTAAAGTAGTGCTTAAAGAAGAAGAGAATGTTTTTGGAGTGATATTGTTCGGGAAACTGAAGTGGTGTTCAAGAAAATACACTTAAAGTAATTTTGTGATGTGTTAAAGTGCTTAGGAGGGTGAGTCACTATTCCTTAAATATATCCTACTTGTCCCTCAGCCCACATTACAACCATGAAAAAGTTCTAATTGATTTTAAATCGAGCGAGCTTACATTAGTAGAGATTTACATTAAGGGCAAGCATATGGTGCCAATTGCATGCATGTGACTTTTTTGCGAGAGTGAGTGATATTCTTTGATATGTATGAGTCTTTAAAATATATTTGAGCATTTGATTTAAGTGTGTGGATTCAACTTACTCTCTTCTTCTTCTTGTGAGGGCACATAGTTTCACGAGGGATAGGTAACATTAATTGACTTCTCTACAATATTGGGTGTTCAAGTCATGAGTGCATTGTGACTTTTGAGTCGGTTTTTGAGGCTAGGATTTTGTGAGCATGTTGTAGTTGTTGTGAATGTTTTGGAGTATGGCATAAGAAAAGGGAAGTGTATGAGATTGCATATGCTAAAGATTAATTGTTGCTATTAACCATAGTCATTGGTATAGTGTGCTTCAAAATATGTTAAGTGCTCAAAGATAGTGTAAAGTGTTGGTTGACTCGGGGACGATCAACGTTTAAGTGTAAGGTAGTGATAGTTTGCTATAATTATATATTTTTAATGTATTACTTACCTTATATTTAGAGACTTTAATGCTAAACTATTTATATATGTGCTTAATTGAGTTTATTTTATGTGTAAGTACGTTAAAGATAAAATTAAAAGCAAAGCAGAAATTTTATATGTATTTTATACGCTACAAAAATAAAATTGTGATTATTTAATTAGGGGACAAAAGAAATCAAAAGAGGATGAAAGAAAAAGAAAAGACGAAAGAAGAATTGATAAAAGAAGAGAAGCTAATGCAAAGAATTGCAAAAGATAGGTAGAAAACAGAAATTGAAAACGAAGCAGATTCTATGGAATTGAAAACGTGAGCTTTATTTCTCGCTACAAAGCTGGCGTCGCGAGGCTTGAGGCGAGCTGGAGGCGCGCGGCAGAGCAGGCTAGGTGCGGTCTGTCGCGAGGCGACGCGTGTTTCGAATAAAAGCCTATTTGGTCTTTTATTTTCTGGATGAAGTTTTATTATGGTTTTGTAGTGGTATTAAGATAATTTGTTAAATTCTATTCTTCTATATTTTATTCTACTGATTTATTTATATTAACTTATAAACTGTTAAAAGATGAAAGGAAAAAGCAAAATAATTTGTAATGTTGGCTTGCCTAACGAGTACAATATTAGGCGTCATCATGTCTTCCGAGGGTGAGAAATCTGGATCGTGACAGATTTGGACTAGTTTATTTTGTTTGGATCTTTTCCCTACACATATAAATAGGGGGTTTGACACAGTTACCCACAAGAACAAAACTATTTACCCTTGTCTACCCATTTATTTTTCTACCCATAAGCTAATTACATTTCCTACCCATAGTAATTTTTGTAGTGGAATTTTTTCTTTATTCTCCAATTCTTTTTTATTTCTATGCTTCTTTTCTTCTTCTTTTTCTTTTTTTTTCTTTTCTAGTTTTCTTCTTTTTTTTTTTCTTTTTTTCCTTTTCTAATTTTATTTAACTTTTTTTTAATATTCCCTTTCTCTTCATAATCTAATTTTTATTTATTGTTTTTACTATTTTTTATTATTCTTGTTTTATACAATAAGAAAAATAATTTATATAGTAAATATTTTTTCACCTTTTTTTAATATAACTAGTACAATATACCTTTTATTTTATTTTTCTTTCTTATTTTTTAAATTTAATTATTAAACTGAAATAATATCAGTTGTCACTTGATCTAATACACTAAATATCACATTGACTGCTGTTGAGCACCATAAATTACATAATCAGATTCTAAGAATCAATACGTGATTGTCATGCAAACCTTGATCTCCTTCCCTATAAATATCAATACACACTCTGCCATTAGCAGTAATACAACCAGTTATAGAGCAAGAAAACATAATCTACGGTAATTAAATCTCCATATATACGAGTTAGAATAAAAATAATAATAAAATATTTAAAAATAGAACAAAAGTATAAGTAGCGAAAAAGATTTCTATTACCATGTGATACCAATATGGTATATATGTATACCAACAGAGCATATAATTTCTCTAGAATATTGCTACAACTATCTGCGACTATACTACTCTACTGAAACATTAAAGGATGCAATAAAAGTATGAGAAAATTACATGCTCGTATTGCAAGCTAAATATTCGTAAAACAACTTGTTCATTTCGTATACTAAGAGGGTATATAGTTGTATGGGGTCGTTCCAACAGTTGCCTATAACTATAAAAACTATTAATACACAAAATTTATGTCCATCGGCACATAATAATTCTAGCATTATTACAACTCATGTTGATATAAATAAAATGCAGCTAAAACAACCAAAACAATGTTCAAACTATCATATGATACCAATATGGCATATAATTGTACCAACATGGTATACAGTTTTACTAGTTAATTTCCGGCAACCATATAACTATACTACTATTACATAACACACATGCATAAAGAGAAAAATAAAAAAAAATAGTGTATCACATATTAATATAATAAGGTATTTTAAGATATTGTATTATATTACTATTATTAAAAGAAAATCAAATATTGTACCAATTAAATACATCTAATACAACCAAAAAATAATTCAACTAGCATATGATACTAATATAGTATATAGCTATACTAATAGGGTATATAGTTAGAATGAATTGTATACTAAAATAGTATATTTGTATACTATTTGGGTATACAATTCAAATTCGTCTTCTTCTCTGGTTCAACTAAATTTCTAAAATTTACTATAAAATCTCCACCAAATTGACTAAAACTTTAGCTACAACCTCCAACCAACTTTCCAAACTCGGTGTCCCAAAGCGTGTGAATATATTCTTCTTGAGAAACCCAACCACCACCTTAGCATCATTGGTGGGTAGTGCCACAGCTTCCACCCATTTTGACACATAGTCTACAGCAACAAGTATGTACTTATTACCGTAGGAGCTGACGAAAGGACCCATGAAATCTATTCCCCAGACGTCAAATATTTCCACCTC
>MU676299.1:11525-24316 GCA_026770625.1 Nicotiana glauca
GGGGCTTAGACCTTTCTATGGTGTTAATGGCAAGGTCATCGGCGTAGGTTACATTTCCCGCCGGTGAGGGTTCCGGCTGGGTTGGTGAGAGGAGAAGGGGGCGGCTAGGGTTAGGTCATGAGGAAGAAGATGATAGAAAATGAACGAATATAGGGTGTTTGGTATATTTAAAAGGTGTATAATTTTCTGAGCCGTTGGATTAGGTATATTAACGGCTCAGATCTACTGGGCTAAAAACGATGTCGTCTCATTTTAATTAATGATTCAATTCCACCCGTTAGATCAATTAGATGAACGGCCAGAATTTGACGACTTAAACGTCGTCGTTTGACTTATAAAATGGCCTGTATACCTGACCGTTTGATCAAGATTTTAACGGCCCAGATTGATTAATTTTAAACGGTGTCATTTGGATTAGGGCCAGGCAGACGGGTATCAATATTTTGGGCCTGGGTCAATTGTATTGAATGTTTTTTAATTTCTTGGGCCACTGATATTATAAGCCCGATTTTATGTATATTAGTATTTTGTATTTTGTATTTTATTTCCTTTATATATTTTGTATTTTCCTTTTGTATTTATTTATTTCTTTTTGTATTTCTTTCTTGTATTTTCTTTTTCTTCTATTTTTCTGATTTTTGCTAATTTTAAAGGTAATTAATTTTTATTTTTTATGGTATTTTTCAATTAAAACATAAAAATGCTATTTTGATTTTTTCTTAATTTGTTCTCAAAATGTATTAATACCAAAAATTGTAAAATTAAAATCCTAATACTCCTACATATTTTTGTATATTTTTATGAATTATTATGCAACTAACTAACACAAAAATGATAAAATTTAAAAAAAATTATTTTGTTTAGATTTTGGGAATAATTTGCTTAGGGAAAAAATCACATGCTCACATGTAACATTCGAAGGAAACTAGATACAGGGGTGAGAAGAGGAAGGGGGGAGGACCTTGTGGTGTTAATCTGGCAGTCATCGGCGTTAGTTGTATTTTCTGCCGGTGAGGGTTCCGGCGAGGTTACGGAGGAGATACGAGGAAGACAATAGAGTTTTTATGGTTAGGGTACTTTTAGACGCATATATCAAATTGTATCTATTAATGACAACTGTTGGATCACACAATATCAACGGTTGTGATTTTATTGGGTGAGGCGGCATCGTTTCAGGCATTTTGGACCGGCCTGGGTCAGAATTAATTGGGCCGGTCTTGGGGCGTGTTTGGGCTAGGCGTGGCTGGGAAAAGCTTTGGGCTGAGGAGATTCATTGCAGATGGCCCAGTTTTGGTCTTTTTACTAAGACCACCCTTTTTATTTCTTCTTTTCTTTTCTCTTTTATTTCTCTTGCCTTTGTTTTCAATTTTTGTTATTTTCCATTTTATCATTTTGTATTGTATTTTATGAATTTTATAAAGATGCAAAAATAGAAATATAACTCTAAACTAATTAATGGCCTAAAATTACTTTTAAAATTATTTTGTAATAATTTCCAATTAAAACAATAAAATGCTAAAGTGAACTATTTTTGTCATTTTCTTCATATCCTCTTCTAAAACAAATTAATCCCTAATTAATACTAACATATGAAGTTAAAACCTAAATGCAAATGCGTATTTTTTGTATTTTATATAAATTATCATGCACAAATAAAATGCAGCAATTATCAGAAAATGACACCAAAATGCATAAAAATTGTAAAAATAAAGAAAAATTATTTTGTTTGAATTTTTTGGAACAATTTGCTTAGGGCAAAAATCACGTGCTCACAGTTGCCCCTCTTTCCCCGGAAACACGAAGAGTTTTCATGCAAAGACAAGTGAGCGGAAATGAGAGATTTTTGCCCGTTCGCATATTCCGTGTGAAGCATTTTGAAAGAGTTGACTGCACCCTGCTTCAGAGGCTACCTACATATCCCGGGCTAAACGGAAATCAGGTTAGTGTAGTTCAGGAATATTTGGTAGCTGGGACTACCATGAGCTGTAATTTCACTGTTGTTGCTGCTATTACTGCTCGCTGACCTCCTTATTACACCGTGTCAAGATAAAAAGAAGCTGCCCTAAGCTATGAATTACAAAAAGTCCTATCTATGTCTTCAAACTTGCTCTTGCGTTGTCTTGAACTTGTATCTTGTGTTCTTCCAATGGAATTCTTGTTATTGCCTTGGCGATGTTTTGCCATTCCTCCTGATGTTGCTTGACTACTATAATTTGAAATATGTGTTCATTCTTCATGTGGTCTCCTGCTTGCGATTGCTTAAAAATGTATTCCCTTGTTCTTCAGGTGGGCTACTGCTTACGAGTCTTGAAAATGTATTCCCTTGTTCTTCAGGTGGGCTCCTGCTTGCGATGCTTGAAAAGTATTCCCTTGTTCTCCAGGCGGACTCCTGATTGCGATGCTTGAAAATGTATTCCCTTGTTCTCCAGGTGGGCTCCTGATTGTGATGCTTGAAAATGTATTCCCTTGTTCTCCAGGTGAGCTCCTGCTTGCTGAATTTGAAAAGATATTCCCTTATTCTACAGGTGGGGTCCTGCTTACTAAATTTGAAAAGATATTCCCTTATTCTTCAGGTGAGCTCCTGCTTGCTGACTTTTGAAAGATATTCCCTTATTCTTCAGGTGGGCTCCTGCTTGCTGACTTTTGAAAGATATTCCCTTATTCTTCAGGTGGGCTCCTGCTTGCTAAATTTGAAAAATATTCCCTTGTTATCCAGGTGGGCTCCTGATTACAAAGAAAAAATTTTCTACCCCTGTTTTAATCAAAGAAAGATTTGTTAATATAAAATGGTGGTTAGCTGCTGGCATTCTTGTTGGCCATGCTTCCGCTTCCGACTTTGCTCTGACTTGCTTCTTTAGACTTGCTTTGACTTGCCATGACTTCCCGGTTGACTTTCAACCCTCTGATCTTGATGATCCAAATGTTTTACCTCATATTAATGTTTTGGTGTTTCTGTCCCCTTCTTGTGAAACTTTTCTTCTCCCTCACAATTATCTGATTACTCTACTGATGGGATTCCCATTGGTCCTTTTTGCTTTACTTTCTTTGATATTTCCTAACCTTGTTATGCCATACAACTGGGAAGCTGGTAGCTAGCCTTGACATCCTTCTTTTGTTTTGAATTGAACTGACACTGAAATGTCTTATAGACAGACTTCAACAGAATGAGTGCAATGACCTCGAAGGTTTTGAGGATAAAAAGGCTCTGAAAACGAATGAGTTGTAATGAAGAGAAAAGGATAGGACTTATCTGAATGGAAAGACAGATACCATTGATCGTACCATGCATTTTAGATTAACCAGCCTAGTCCGTCCAACCAATCAGCTGTCAATTGCCACATTTGCTGTTTCATACTTTCACAACCGACTTTCACCAAAACTCAAACCTTGCTTGTTTTGCCATGTTTCAAACACCTTTCAACCACAGACTTCTTTCATTTGCCCATCTGAAAAACTCACTTTCGCCTTACGGTGCCCATGAGGGTTTTCNCTAGAAAGAAGGGTAATAAAGGATCAAAATAATTCAAACGTGGGTTCAAAAGTTACAACTTTCGGAATCATATCTCTCGCAACAACCATAACTTCTTCCCCAGTTTCATTCTTGGGGATTCTTGGATTGTTCTTTTGTTGTGACTGAACCTCAGTGAGGCTGCCTACGTACCGTTTCGGGATCAAATCAAACGTAGTTCAGGCCATAAAATCGCTTCATTGTTGCGATGTTTCTTTTCTTCCATTCTTCTTTTCTTTTTCATTTCTTTTCTTTCTTTTCTTTTCTTATTTTTCTTTTTCTTTTCTTCTTTTTCTTTTCTTTTCTTTTCTTTCTTTTCTTTTCTTTTTCTTTCTCTTTTCTTTTCTTTCTTTTCTTTTCTTTTTCCACTGTCTTTCTCCTGTTTCTCCACTTAATTTCCCCGCTCGGGTTCTTGAGTTTTTGTTGTTGATTCCGAAAGAGGGATACGAAAAGAAAATATAATAGGGCTCAAAGGGATAACAAAGGATAAAGTATTTGGATAGCAGAAAAAAATGCCTTCGTCATTTCAATCTCAAACATGCCAAATACAATCAGATACATAAATATAAAGAAATCATACATAATATCTTTTGACTGCATCAGAGTTGATAGCCATTTCTACACATTTCCCTTCCGTATCTGTTAGATACAATGCACCATTGGACAACACTCGTGTTACAACAAACGGCCCCTGCCAGTTAGGAGCGAACTTTCCTTTTGCTTCAGCCCAGTGAGGTAAGATACGCCTCAACACCAATTTCCATACTTCAAACTTTCGCGGACGCACTTTCTTGTTATATGCTCTCGCCATTCTTTGTTTGTATAACTGTCCATGACATACTGCTGCCAATCTCTTTTCATCAATCAAGTTCAATTGTTCCAAACGGGATTTGACCCACTCATCATCATCAATTTCTGCTTCAACAATAATCCGAAAGGATGGTATTTCAACTTCTGCAGGTATCACTGCCTCCGTACCGTACACCAATGAATAAGGAGTCGCCCCTACTGAAGTGCAAACAGTAGTGCAGTATCCTAACAGAGAAAAAGGTAACTTCTCATGCCACTGCCTGGATCCTTCCACCATTTTCTGAAGAGTCTTCTTGATGTTCTTATTAGCTGCCTCGACTGCTCCATTCGCCTTAGGACGATATGGGGTGTAATTGCAGTGCGTGATCTTTAACTGCTGATATGTTTCCTCCATCAGATGGCTATTGAGATTGGCACCATTATCTCTATTGAATTGGCACCATTATCTGTGATAATTACCTTCGGAATTCCGAACCGACAAATGATATTTGAATGCACAAAATTGACCATTGCCTTCGTGGTCACTGATTTGAAAGTTTTTGCTTCAATCCACTTAGTGAAATAATCAATGGCTACTAGAATAAACCTATGCCCATTAGATGTTGCTGGCTCGATTGGCCCAATGACATCCATTCCCCAAGGAACGAAGGGCCATGGTGCCGACATTGTGTGCAACTCAGATGGAGGAGAATGAATCAAATCTCCATGCACTTGACACTGATGACACTTGCGTACGAAACTGATACAGTCTCATTCCATAGTGAGCCAATAATATCCTACTCGAAGAATCTTCTTGGCCAGTACATATCCACTCATATGAGGTCCACAAACTCCTGCATGTACCTCGGTCATGATAGTTGTAGCCTGTGTAGCATCCATGCACCTCAATAAACCTAGATCTGGAGTTCTTTTGTACAACACTCCTCCACTAAAGAAAAATCCGCTTGCTAAGCGTCTAATGGCTCTCTTTTGGTCTCCTGTGGCCTGTACCAGATATACTCTCATTCTGAGGTATTCTTTGATATCATGAAACCACGGCTCCCCATCAAGCTCTTCCTCCACCATGTTACAATAGGCATGTTGATCTCGAACCTGAATCTGTAATGGGTCCATGTATGCCTTATCTGGATGATGCAACATTGATGCCAAAGTTGCCAAAGCATCAGCAACTTCATTATGACTCCTTGGAATGTCCTTGAAATCTATTGACTGAAACCGTTGACAAAGTTCATGCAAACACTATCGGTACGGTATAAGCTTTAAGTCTCGTGTCTCCCATTCTCCCTGAATCTAGTGTACCAAAAGATCCGAGTCGCCCATGACCAAGATCTCTTGTACACCCATGTCTATAGCCATCTCAAACCCAGGATACATGCCTCGTATTCAGCCATATTATTGGTACAGTAGAAGCGAAGTTGAGCTGTAACAGGGTAGTGTTGCCCTGTCTCAGAAATAAGTACCGCTCTTATCCCAACGCCTTTGTTATTAGTAGATCCATCAAAGAACAACTTCCACCCAGGTTTTTCATCTTGTTCGGATTCTTCGATATGCATTGTCTCCTTATCAGGAAAGTATGTTTTCAAAGATTCATATTCATTATCAACTGGATTCTCCGCTGGGTGATCGGTCACTGCTTGTGCTTTCATCGCAGTATGGGTCACATATATAATATCAAATTCCGTGAGCAGGATTTGCCACTTTGCGAGCCTCCCTGTGGGCATGGGCTTCTAAAAAATGTACTTCAACGGATCCAACCGCGAGATGAGATAAGTGGTATATGATGACAAGTAATGTTTCAATTTCTGCGCTACCCAGGTCAAAGCACAACATGTTCTCTCAAGCTGAGTGTATTTTACCTCGTAAGATGTGAACTTCTTGCTGAGGTAGTAAATTGCCTGCTCTTTCTTTCCCGTGACATCATGCTGCCCCAGTACACAGCTAAAAGAATTATCCAACACTGTCAGATAAAGGATCAAGGGTCTTCCTGGCTCTGGCGGAACCAACACAGGTGGACTAGCCAAATACTCCTTAATCTTGTCAAACGCTGCCTGACATTCATCCGTCCATTTGACCGCAACATCTTTCTTTAGCAGCTTAAAGATAGGCTCGCAAGTCGCTGTAAGCTGAGCAATGAACCTGCTGATATAATTCAACCGGCCGAGCAAACTCATCACCTCTTTCTTGCTCCTTGGCGGTGGTAACTCTTTAATGGCTTTGATTTTGGATGGGTCTAGCTCAATACCGCGTCGACTTACCACATACCCCAACAACTTCCCTGACGAGACTCCAAACGCACACTTTGCAGGATTAAGTTTGAGATTGTACCTGCGAAGCCTCTGAAAAAACTTCCTCAGGTCTTTAACATGATCACACTGCTTCCTTGACTTTATAATTACGTCATCCACATAGACTTCGATTTCCCGATGTATCATATCATAGAACATGGTGGTCATTGCCCTCATGTATGTTGCACCTGCGTTCTTCAGCCCAAACGGCATAACCCTATAACATTAAGTTCCCCAAGGTGTAATGAATGCCGTCTTCTCCGCGTCTTCCTCATCCATCAAAATCTGGTGATAGCCCGCATAACAATCCACAAAAGATCCAATCTCATGTTTGGCGCAATTGTCAATCAATATATGGATGTTCGGCAATGGGAAGTTGTCTTTTGGACTCGCCTTATTGAGATCACGATAATCAACACACACTCTGGTCTTTCCATCTTTCTTCGGCACAGGCACGATATTGGCTAACCAGGTGGGATATCGGGTGACCCGTATAACCTTCGCCTCAAACTGCTTGTTGACCTCTTCTTTGATTTTCACACTGATATCTGTTTTAAATTTCCTCAGCTTTTGCTTGACAGGAGGGCATTCCGAATAAGTGGGCAACTTGTGGACCACCAGATCAGTACTTAAACCCAGCATATCATCGTATGACCATGCAAAA
Source organism: Nicotiana glauca (assembly GCA_026770625.1). NCBI lineage: Eukaryota > Viridiplantae > Streptophyta > Magnoliopsida > Solanales > Solanaceae > Nicotiana > Nicotiana glauca. The sequence goes on from MU676299.1 coordinate 18,793, forward strand.
ATATCTTTGTATTCAAACAAAAACTTGATTATCTCTTCCCTGAGCGGGGCTTCCAAATGGACACTTATTTTTATTTCCCGAACATTTTCCTGACCCCCTAGATTGATTGCCTCAGTGTCATTCAAGTTAGTTTTGGGTTTTTCCTCAAATTGACTTAACTCTTTACTGATTTCTTCCAATACTTCCTCGTCATCATATTTCACCTCATCATCACACTCAATTTCTTGTATTACTATTTCACAATGGTTATCAAGACTAGGCTGGGAACTCCTCATGCATGACACATCATTGAAACCAGCATAAAAGGGATTGTACAAGAGAGAGGAAAAAAAAGACAAAATAAAGGCCATCAGGAATGAAGAGAGAAAGAAATTGCATTTCATTAAAATTGTAAAATAACAAGGTTTAACTCATCCAAATGGACGGAACATAGAAATCCGAATTACAACCTTGGAAATAATCTAGATTTAATACTCAAAAGAAAATCAAAAACAAACTACCACGACTCCTTCCGAGTTGGAAGAGGAGTAGCTTCCCAGTTATTAAGCTTGGCCTGAGACCCCACAAACTGCACATCGATTTTGCTCGGACCTCCGCTTGTTTCCACCATATTCACTTCATCGAACAACCTTTCAGACCTTTCGATCAACTCCTTGTCAGGTTCTATCACCACAGAATTGGGCATTACTGTTGCTGGGCGCCTTTTAGTACTAGACCGGACAAAAGAACGGGAAAGGCGAGCAATAGGTTTTGGAAGGGTCCACACTCTCTTCTTCATCTTTTTGGCTCTCCTTATGTCGGCAACAGTGGGTTTGAAACCTAACCCGAAAGTGTCCAGATTTCCAGGAAGAGACACTAGCTGTATGATCCCCTGTAATGAAGCTCCCAGACCCTTTCCGCGTAAAAATCCATTCCTTATCATCTCTGTTGCCACCATGACAGATGCGGAAGCTACCTTGCGCATAGGAACACACTCCCCTTCCGGGATTTTAGCAACTGGCACTGTGTCTAAAACTTGGTACACCCACGGACCTTTATCATCTTCAACTTCTTCGAAGGGTGTAATAGCATTACAAGAATTATTCTCCCCATGGACCACAATCTCTTGCCGATCCCATTTAAATTTGACCATTTGATGCAAAGTAGACGGCACTGCCTTTGCGGCATAAATCCAGGGCCGTCCCAATAAAAGATTGTAGGAAACAGCAACATCAAGCACTTGGAACTCCATAGTTAATTCCACAGGTCCTATTGTTAGCTCCAACACAATATCTCCCATTGTAACCTTCCCTCCACCATCAAATCCCCGTACATAGATACTATTCTTATGAATTCTTTCATTGTCAACCTTCAACTTTTCTAGAGTGGATAGAGGGCAAATGTTGGCACTAGACCCATTATCAATTAACACCCGAGTTACCACAGAATCTTCGCATTTCACTGTGAGGTAAAGGGCTCTATTATGTTCAGTTCCTTCCAACGGCAACTCATCATCGGAAAACATTACTTTGTTAACCTCGAAAATTTTATTTGCAATCTTCTCAAGATGATTCACAGTGATCTTGTCTGGCACATGTGCTTCATTTAGAATCTTCATCAGTGCCCGGCGGTGTTCATCCGAATGGATCAATAGAGATAATAATGAGATCTGCGTCGGGGTTTTCTTTAATTGTTCCATGATTTAATAGTCCTGTGCTTTCATCTTTTTCAAAAAACTCTTCAACTTCTTCTTTAGTAATAGCCCTTTTCACTGGTGTTGGATTGTCTTTAACTATTTTGACCTTTCTCAATTCTTCAAGGGCAAAACTCCTTCCTGATCTAGTCAGCCCATGAGTTTCGCATACTTCTTCTTTAACTTCTTTTCCCCTGTATATCACATTCACCCGGTCATAATTCCACTGAACTGCCTTTGCATTTATCACAGGCAACTGAGTCACCGGTTTAATGATAACCGGTTCTGTATGAGCGCCCTTTGCAACCAACCCAGGCTTAACAACTGCTCCTGGTATAGTTACTTTAACAGGTTCTGGCTTTACTGGTTCACTGACTGTCTGCTTTACTGCGACCAATGCTTTCCCACCAATCAACTTCTCGTCTACTTTACTTTCACTTGCTTTAATCATCATCACTGTTTTTTGATGGCTTCTTGTATTCTCCTCTCTGCACTAACTCGATCATGTGAGCCTCATGATGAGTTGGTAATGGATTCTGCGTGATATTAGGAGTCTCTGGCGCTTGTACTTCAATTCTCCTGGTATCAATAAGTTCTTGAATGGCAGTTTTTAGATGCCAACATTTCTCCGTATCATGCCCTGGCGCTCCTGAACAATATTCACAATTGATTGAATGGTCCAGGTTCCTCTGGGGAGGGTTTGGTATTTTTGGCTCAATTGGGTTTAACATTCCAAGCTGCCTCAGCCTATAGGCTGGTATAAGATTCTCCTAGCGGAGTGACAGTCTTCTTCTTTTGCAATCTGTCATTCTTAGCAGTAGGGTTTGGTCCGAAACCGGTTCTACTGGGATTTCTGTAGGTTCTGGGAGGTGGGTATGCATTTTGGGTATGATAGGTATTTTGGGGAGTGGGTGCACGCCAGGGTGCCTGAGGTTGAGGATAAGTTTGGGCGTGGTGAAATGAGAAGTGGGGAACGGGGGTGGATAGTAGTGTTGTGGATGGGGTTGGTGATAATATGGTGAAGGACCCCTGGACCATGCCCTCGACTCCACCACTGCAACTTCTTCCTTCTTCTTCTTACCCAATTCCCCCCAGTGCCAGTCCGGATAGCTTGGGTAGTTGCTTTTATAGCAGAATAGCTCATAATTTTATTTGACTTCAAACCCTCTTCTACCATGCTTCTTTACAACTTCATTGAAAGTTTTTCCCACCGCTGACACAAGATGCCCGTAATAAGTAGGATCCAAAGCCTATAGGAAATAATCCACCATCTCACCCTCTTTTATCGGCGGATCGACCCTCGCGGCCTGCTCCCTCCATCGAAATCCATATTCTCTAAAACTTTCTCCAGGTTTCTTTTCAATCTTGGTCAAGGAGAGACGATCGGGGACGATTTCAAGATTATACTGAAAATGGTTTGCAAAGGCTTGGGCTAAGTCATCCCATGTGTACCATCGGGTATGATCTTGCCTTGTATACCACTCTAAAGTCGATCCGCTAAGGCTTTGGCTGAAGTATGCCATTAATAATTCATCTTTTCCTCCAGCATCCCTCATTTTGCTACAAAACCCCCTCAAAATGGGCTACGGGGTCGCCATGTCCATCATAAAGATCAAACTTCGGTAATTTGAAACCCGCAGGCAATTGGACTTCTGGAAATAAGCACAGGTCTTTATACGCGACACTCACTTGTCCTCCTAGACCTTGCATGTTTCGGAATGATTGTTCCAAGCTTTTTACTTTGCGTATCATCTCCTACTGCTCGGGGTTCTTAGGAGGCATTTCTTCCTCAACTGATATATCAATAAGAGGATTATAAGAGTATGGTTCATGAGGTTTGAAAGTAGGCTCGGGCAGATAATAGTGGTTTTCTTGAGTGTGGAACAAGAGTTCACTCGAAGATTTGTGTAACATGGCGGGCGAAGGAGCCACGTACACGGGAGCAACTGGTGGTGGAGGGCATGGAATTTGTTTTGGTGGTGGAGGTGGTGGTGTTTGAGAAGTGGTTGCATAATATGGTGGATAGGTAGGGTAGGCTGGGGAAGAATTCACAGTGGGTGGATCTTGTGATTGAACTGGTGGTGGGACATAGGCAGGATTGGCAGGATAAACTAGCAGGGGATGTCCTTTTGCCCATGCCTGGTACATCTCGACCATTTGTTTGTTTCAGCTTGTACATTTCCTCTTTCATAGCATTGACATCCACTATTTCTTCCTCCCTAGCCGGGTCAACAATAGTTGTTTGGATCTCTTGGCTAACCATTTTCGACATGTCTTTGGAGCGGGTATTATATGGATGAGTTGCCAGAATGCTAGCTAGCTAAACCATATGTCTGGACTCATCAACAACAACAGCGTTATTAGTGTTAGGGCATTAACAGACAAAGAACCGCACATTTGGAGCATGGATGCACCTAGGCAATTATCGGTTTCTAATATGCATTTGCTCGGTCGTGTGCGTCATCCCGGCTTATTTATTCTCAATTATGACTTCTTTCTTTTATTCTTGCATTTTTTCTTTGCTTTGCCATTTTCTTTTGTTGCGGTTTTTCCCTCTTTTTGTTTTCTTTTCTTTCTTTTTTCTCTTCCGCTACTTTTTATTTTTCCACTCTTCTTTTGGCTTTTTATTCTTACTGTATTTTTGTATTTTTCATATGGCTATAATCGGGTCCTATAAAATTGCCTATATATCGTAACCGTGCCTGAATCAGATCAAGTGAATTTTTTGCCAATTAATAAAAAAAATAAGAAAATAAGGACACAATTTTTTGGGAATTTTCAAATTTTCATTAATGACAACTGATTACATCACTACTAGGCTATTGTTTTCATTTTCAAAATCAAAAATACAGGCTCAAGACTTGACTATTTTTTAGGAGTACATCAAAGCTTCAAACCCTGGGGCCCGCGGGGCATCATTCGGCATCACCGCGGGCCGGCTCGCAAGACCCCTTTGTAATTGCTCCAAATCATTCATAATTTGTCGGACAAATATCATCACTGCTGCAGAAGAAGTGGCATAACCCATCTTTTCACCATCCTGGCACCCTTTAACATCATAGCGTGCAATGCCCCGAATCCTTTCCCTAATTTGGCCCTTTTCCTGGAGAAGTCGGCTTATTTGTCGGGTCTGGGCTTCAAGTACTTGAGAATCTTGGAGGTGATGATCTTGTAGTAATTTTATTTCCTTTTGCATTTCATCAATCATCTCATAACAACGTTCCCTTTCAGCCTGAAAGTTTTTGTCTAACCGGGCCGCTTTTCTTCCCGAGCATTTGCTTTTCTTCTCATGTTGGCAATGGTCCCTTCTTAGTCTATTTTTATCTGTTGAACATACTGGGCTCTTTCCTCAGTTTTCTTGGCCCAGTGTGCTAGAAGTCTTTCCATGTTCCTTTCGGATTTTTCTAACTCTTCTTGACAATCTGAGACTTGCTTTTTCAACCCCTTGATCAATCTTTCATCAGACACGCTTCTTTCTCGATTTCTAGCATCAATTTTCATTTGTTGAATTTGTGCCTTAAGAGCTTCATTTTCCTGGGCCAATTTCTTTTTCTCCCCTTCATCAGCCACAATTTGCACACTTTTCTCAAATTGAAGGTCCCGCATCTATTGCTCCAACGCCCCAATTTTAGCTCAGTATTCTGTCTCTTTTGTTAACCAATCCCATTGGACTTAGGCTCCGTCAGTAAACTATTGTACATGGGGTCTCTTAGCGGGTCTCCCAGGAATCTGGAACCTTTTGCTGAACCAGATCAAATACTTAGGGTCTACTTCACCCTTTGCTCGGTCTTGTATCATAGTGTCAGGTTGCAGAAACCGACTTTCATTCCATATCTTTCTAATTCTTGCTTC
>MU676299.1:25701-36389 GCA_026770625.1 Nicotiana glauca
TGTGGAGTGTGACCGGTCTCGGTGATAAGGGATATCTACTTCGCATGTTCCCATTAAGGCCCGCATACCCTGCCATTTCTTCTAATGTCGGTGTGAGTTCAAAATCGGAGAATCTGAAGACATTTCGTGTTGGATCCTAGAATGGTATCAATGCTTCAACAATATCCTTTCTCGGCTTTATGTTCATAAGTCCCACAAGGCCGCGCAGAATTTTTACCACTAATTCTTTACTTCCATCTCCTAAGTCATCCCACCACATATGGAGCTTAAGGGGTATCTCGCTCAGGACTGAGAAGGTTCCGATGTCATTTGAATTCATCCTGCGCATTTTATTTAATGATTAAAAGGAAAAAGTGGCTATTTTTGCAAAATTTGTTTAAGAAGCTACACACTCAATGATTAAAAATACATCAAAATTTCACATCCTTGGGCCCGTGGGGCATCACCCAGCATCACCACAAGCCTGCGCAAGACTGAGAGAGTTTTAATGTCAATTGCGACTATTTTAGCAAAAACTGGCCATGTAATGGCTTCTTTAACAAGGTGGCTATATTTTTTTTTTTTAAATTTCATCTAGATAACAAAACTTGATTTTGTGGATACGGCCTTTCAGCACTTCCGAAAGGGAGATTTTAAGGTTGTATCCGCAAATCGTTTAAAAATGACTCAGGGTGGTTGTTCTTGCAAAAACGGCCTTCCGGCGTCTTTTAAGGGACATTCGGCTTATTTTTAAACAAGAATGACCTCACCCGACTTATTTTTAACAAAAATAAAATTTGACAATTTTTTTTTGGTTATTTTTGCAAAAGGGATGGTTGGACCCGATGAGGGTTGCCTACGTATCTCACAACCGGTGAGAATCAAACTAGCGTAGTTCGGGCCAATTGGCCAAAATCAAAAATATTTTTGACCAACAATTTACTTTATATATTTTTCAAATATTTTTTTTCTTCTGTGTTTTTTTTTTCATTTTTCAAAAATCCGAAAGCATTTCGGTATTATTTGGGCATTGGTTTTTCAAACAAATGATTACCCTCACTCAGTCCTAACACTGCTATTTTTCACAATTTTTTACTCATTGTATATACGCCGGTCAACATGCGAAGCCGAGCAAATAAATGCAAGTAGCACGTAATATGCATCAGGATGGTCATTTTAATTCGGGTCACCTGTCCTAGACGGACCCAACCCCTGTGTTGAGTCCCCTAAGTCAAAAATGCACATGATGCAAATAAGCGTCCTACTAGGGATCCGGCATGAGTTTATTGTTATTCTAGGTTTAAACCCTAGGTTTATTGGTCTAGACCTGGCTTACCCAAGTGGACAACTCGAGCCGAGCGGGAGGCAGCGTACCTGGGATACAGAAGCTCCGCCGGCTTTGCAACTTATCCAAACCTCATTCAAAATTGGGAAAAAGACTCTAACAGAAGAGAAGCTATACGAAGTGCACCCTTCTCCATGATGTAGAAGACTCAGAAAGAGGGAAGGATTCGCGACAGTTTATATGCAATTCAACAAATATTAAAGCAGTAAAACATTTAGCACGTAAGGCATGGAACATGTATCAAAATAAGCCAAATACAGCAATTTAACTGAGCTCGCATTCTTGAACCCTGAACCAAAATTCTGGGTTCTCATCCCCAGCAGAGTCGCCAGAGCTGTCACACCTCCTTTTTCCGAAGCTTTACTATATCCCGGGGAAGGGTATAACAAAGAAGGAGTTTTTCCAATTTAAGGACAATCGAAACGGTATTCATTTTATTTAAGATTCAGAGTCGCCACTTGGGAGATTTATGGTGTCCCAAGTCACCAGTTTGAATCCTGAATCGAGAAAAGGGTTTGACTCTGTTTAACAGTCGTGAACCAGAAATCCAGATAAGGAATTCTGTTAACCCGGGAGAAGGTGTTAGGCATTCCCGAGTTCCGTGGTTCTAACACGGTCGCGCAACTGCTATATTTCGCTAAATTTTGATTTTTTATATATGTTAAACCTACAGTGCAATTTTAAAAGTTATTTACCGCTTTAGTCAATTATTATTTTCTTTAAGAAAGTGAACGTCGTCTAAGAACGTATTTTGGATCACGTCACATGAAATGCACTCGGATCCTCGACACATTCTTATTCAACGTTTTCAAATTTGGATTTGGATCGCAAGAAATACACACCCGTATTAGGAAGGTAAGATTATTAAAAATTGCGTCTAAAGCGACTAACGTATTGTTATCTTTTGGGAAGGCCGTGAAATTCACTAAACGGCCTGTCCCGAATACTAAGTATTTTTTAATTAACTAATTAATGAGGGCCCCGCAATTATGGATTTTGTTTGGCGATGCTCATCTCATTTTTTATTTAAAAGGGTAAACCTAAAAGGCAACTATATTTTCTAATTATATTGTTTGTCTCTAAAGGTCAAATAATTCACGAATATAAATTCGGGCCTCGAATTCAAGTCCGAATTCAAACAAAAGGAAAGGCCCTTTTAGCTTGAACCCGCTACCTAATTCGAAGCTCAATTTCATATTTATGAATTAATTTCTCATATTCCTAAGTATTTATTTTTAAATATTATTTATTTAAACCTTTGATTTTTATTCAAACTTCAGCAATATTTTTTGGGCCTTAACTCAGCCTAGAGGAGATGAATCGAAATTCAGTCCAAATTAAAATCCGACTTAACGTGGGCCTTGAACCAACTGAAATTATACCAATTCAGAGATAAGACTATTCTGTTAAGGCCTCAACACTTGGGTCTGTTACATAATGAATTGGCCCACGACTGGATTGTCGATATGGCCCAATTGCACAGCCCAACACAGATGAAATTGATTCAGGCCATGTTAATGCCATAGTCCGGGATCAAATCCCCACAGGAACAAAAAATGCTTGAAATGGCTATTAATCCAACGCTGAGATCAGCACCATGATAGAGCATTTTTTTTATTTTATTATTATTAATCATGATCACAAAAACTTAAACTAATTTTTATTGAAACCTTATATGTACTAAGATTATGCTAATATTGAAACAATTTATGACAAGGAACAATTACATACATTATTTTCTTAAATTATTATCTAAAAATTGACAAATACTATATTAACGAATTGACATATCAGTGTTTCAAAATCATGAAATACTCAGATTTGAAAATAACATAGTATCACGCCATTTAGAAATTAATTTCACTAATAAGACCGAATTTTACAGCCTTTTAAAATAATTGTTCTTAACAGTTAACTACCTAGTGATTGACTACAAAATGAAGATCGACAATTATCATTGTCTTATAACTAATCTAACAATGAATCTAATCACATAAGAGTACCAAAGTTAATTACTACCTATAACTTTCAACAGTCCAGTCAGCTTTATCAGTCCAAAATTGCACTAATTATACATTCCATACGCTAAACTAACATAGATCAAAGTAAACTATAATAGGCAACAATTACTAATGTCTATGAAGTTTAAAATACACATTGCACTAAGAATCAAACACATGAACATTTTTATTACATCCAATTCACAGTCACAACAGAGCTGATTTAAGTATGTACCTGGAAATTTCAGAAATGAAGAAGGATAAATCAGTGAGAGCAGTAACAATGATCAGGAACAGCAAACGACTTCGAAAAATTGAATCAACGGCTCAAGTGACTCTAAAAAAACCAATAGGAATGCAAATTTGATCCAAACAATTGACTAAACGATCTTGAGAAGATTTGAACAGATAAACCTCAAATAGAAACAGAGCAGAAAGCTTTTTCTAATCTGAAAATCAATGGAACAATGTTTTTCTGGATTTTTTACTAAAAGTTTATATTGTTTTTTTGGAGTTTTTTTTTTTTGCAATCAATTTCGAAAGTTGATCTGAAATTTAAAGGGGAAATTGTGAAGGAAAATCTAGAGGTTTTCCAACTTTTTATTTTTTTTTTTACAAGTAAAGGGACTGCCTATTTATAGATAAAACTGGAGGGAAATTCAGATTTTTTTTTACACATTAGTCCCTATTTATTTTTATTTTTACCCCCTATTTCTGAATTGTGCTACAAGTAACTACACTTATTGTATTGAAATATAGATTAAAGCCTAATCTAGAAGATTCTATACCCATTACAATCCCCATTCTATCCCTACTTCATTTCAGAATTTACCAAACCTAAGTAAACCTTTTCCATGCCTATATTACCCCTGAAACCATGCTGTAATTACTATTAACCTATTTTATATACCAAAAATGCCCCTACTTTACTCTTAGAAATACTGCCCTTGTTTACCCCATCAGCTATATCCAAACAGGCTAAATGCCTTTAAAATTCAATACTACCAAACTAATCAATTAATTAATCAATCCCTAAACGACACAATTAACATGAATTAATTACTGAATTCTTAACTAATATTTAATCATCATACTACAATTAAACAGTCTTTAAAACCAAAATCTAATTAATTGCTAATTAATCCTAAATTAACACCCTACGAATTGACTGACTAAAAGTGATTAAGACAAACAAATTAAATGACAGAATGAAATTTAACCTAAGAGCATGCATTACTAATTAATCCATTTAACAGAATTTTCAACAGACAAAATCAGAGAACAAAAATAATAAACGAAAAAAATGGAATTAGAGGATAGAAAGAAAATGACTTACTAGCACAAAAACTCCGGCCAGCCATGGTTGCTTGAATCTTCTGGGATTCTTGATCTGTAACATCCCTAATGGTGTGTTTTCAAAAGAAAACACATAATTAGGGATATTATGGTCAAGAATCCCCAAGAATTGAGTTAGGGTTCTTGGCCAGAAATTTTAAAAATTCATATTCGAGGAGTTCCGGGCATGTTTGAAACAAATGGGTATGGGGGTTAGGTAGAGGAGGCTAAGGCGAACCTAGGGTGTTATTTTGGGATTATTTGGCATGCTTTGGGTTTTGGCTGGAAAACTTAAAATCAAGATTCGAAGTTTTCCGGCGAGATTTAAAGGAAATTAATGACAAGGTTGGAAAGAGGGGAACGAGATGAATTGGGGGTGTTATTTTGGTGGCCATTGGAGGTGGTGACGTTCACCGGCGGCATGGTTCTGGCGAAAGAAATGGTGTTATTCGAGGAGCTAGGGTAAGATTCGAAGGAAACTAGATACAGGGGTGAGAAGAGGAAGGGGAGAGTATCTTGTGGTGTTAATCTGATAGTCATCGGCGTTAGTTGTGTTTCCGCCGGTGAGGGTTCCGGTGAGGTTACGGAGGAGATACGAGGAAGACAATAGAGTTTTATGGTTAGGGTATTTTTAGACGCATATATCAAATTGTATCTATTAATGACAACCGTTGGATCACACAATATCAACGGTTGTGATTTTATTGGGTGAGGCGACGTCGTTTCAGGCATTTTGGACTGGACTGGGTCAGAATTAATTAGGTCGGTCTTGGGACGTGTTTGGGCTAGGCGTGGCTGGGAAAAGCTTTGGGCTGAGGAGATTCATTGCAGATGGCCCAGTTTTGGTCTTTTTAATAAGACCACCCTTTTTAATTCTTCTTTTCTTTTCTCTTTTATTTCTCTTGCCTTTGTTTTCAATTTTTGTTATTTTCCATTTTATCATTTTGTATTGTATTTTCTGAATTTTATAAAGATGCAAAAATAGAAATAAAACCCTAAACTAATTAATGGCCTAAAATTACTTTTAAAACTATTTTATAGTAATTTTCAATTAAAACAATAAAATGCTAAAGTGAACTATTTTTGTCATTTTCTTCATATCCTATTCTAAAACAAATTAATCCCTAATTAATACTAACACATGAAGTTAAAACCTAAATGCAAAAGTGTATTTTTTGTATTTTATATGAATTATCATGCACAAATAAAATGCAGCAATTATAAGAAAATGACACCAAAATGCACAAAAATTGTAAAAATAAAGAAAAATCATTTTGTTTGAATTTTTGGGAACAATTTGCTTAGGGTAAAAATCATGTGCTCGCAGTTATTTTTAGGGTTGTGATTCGGATATTGTCTTGTGACTCAAACCCTCTTATCCTTTCATTTCTTGTCTAGCTTGTTTAGTCGTAGTGGCTTGTTTAGTATTGTCCAGGTTCGTTTTAGGTTTATTCCAGGGTTGTACTCCAGTTGTTTTGCCTGTGTTGTTATACGAACCATTTTACCGTTTGTCTAATGCAAATTCCGGTCTTTTGTTACCTCCAGTCATCTTCTTTGTTTAGTCAACGCCGATTCTAGTGACATGACATGCGCGCACAGTTTAGGCATAATCTTAAAAGTTAATCATAAAACCATTGGGAGATGATCGGGACACTTAACAGAAATAAGAACGGTTTGAGATCATTTGAAGCCCGAACCATGTGGAACCATGGGCATATAAAACATAAAGAAACCGTAGAAGCAATGGTCGTTCATAATAATAAGAGTGAAAGTGTTACCCAGTGGTACGTTATATTTAACAAGATGAAGAGGGAAAATGCGTGGATATGGTTATCAAGTCTAGCACGATCAGAAATGTTACGAAGGTTTGTTTAATTATATTGTTTGTACTTGGCATATGTCGAAGATTGGAATGACTGAGGCGTTTTGTTCTGCTATCTAAATACTTTATCCTTCGTTAACCTTTTGAGCCTTATTTCATACCCCTCTTTAGGAATCAGTAGCAAAGATTAGAAACACAAACATGGAAGATAAAGAAAAAGAAAAAGAAAAAAAAAACAAAAAAACAACAAAAAAAAGAAAAGAAAAAGAAAAAGAATAATAAAGTAAAAAGAAAACAACAAGGAATTGGGTGAACTACGTTTGACCTGATTCCTCAAAGAGGATACGTAGGCGCTTTACGGCTCGGTCATAGTGTAACAAAAAATCAAAAGATCCCCAAGCAAGAAACTGGGGCAGAAGTTGTGTTTGTTGTAAAGAAATCTAGTTCTGAAGGTTGTAATTTTGAACCAAAGTTGATTTGTTTGAGCCTTTGATACCCTTTCTTTCCAGCCCTACCAAAAATCCCACATTACGATCCAAAGAAAGACCTTCTGATTAGTCTTCAAAAGATGCCAAGTCAGGCAAATGGAAGAATAACACTCTGATCCCCAGCAAAAAAGTAATACAAATGAGAGAGTCTTATCGGTGAAAACCTTCACAGACACCATAAGGCGACGGCAGTTGAGAGAATAATGAGAGTCTTATTGGTGAAAATCTTCACGGGCACCTTGAGGTGACTGGAGTTGAAAGGCTTGATAGTGAAAACCTTTCGGGCACTACAAGTCGAATAAATATTGAGAATCAGATGGGAAATCACTAGACGAAGATTGTGCAAGGCGATTAACGACAGAGGATAGGCCACGTGTGCATGTCATGACAATTAGAGTTGGTATCCGCATCTGATAGGTTTCTACTTTATAGTTTTTCTTGTTAGGAATCATCTCTATCCTTTGTCTTTTACTCTTTTCCTTTTATTTTCGTTCGTTTCTTCTTCCTGAGTCTGTTTGGTCAGAACAAGTGAGAAATGACTTCAAAATTTTCCATCAGCTTTCCAAATGCACAAGACGAGATCTGGCTAGTACATCAAAGTGGCATAAATCAAGAAAGAACAATGTATACACAGAGCGGAGAGCGATGGACGTGATTTGGGAATTCATGTGGGACACAAAGGTCAAAGAGATGACAGTTCACGAGCAATGCCACAAAAAGGAGATATTGGGTCTGAACGAAGAAAAGGTATTTCAGTGACACGGAAGATGGAGAAAGTGGTTAATCAGTAAACATGCAAAATCTTCAAGTGAAATCAGCTGTCATGGAAAATACATAGGGTCAGATAAGAAGACTAGAAGTAATAGTTGAGAAATTTGTGAATAAGGAGTCATCAAGAAGGGCAGAAGTTATCAGCCAAGTTTCAAAGATGGTTGGACAACGCATAGTGTGGAAAGGAGAAAAGGAAAATCATCCCCAGTAGGAGTATCACAACCAACCACCACACTTTAAACTGACAGAATTTTCTTTGATTTGAAACAGGGGCAGGAAATGTTATTGATGGCGGAGGGTATGATACAAGAAAGATTATCAAACTGGAGCAGAAAATTTTCTTTTATTTTGAAAATTTTCTTGAAGTCGGGTACCTATCGGAAGAACGATAAAGTCAATTCAACATTTAAGAAAGAAGAAGATAACACAAGTTTTAAAGAAGGCCGTTTCGGAGGAAGAAAATACCAGCCTTAAGGGAAGTAGTTCCAGAGGAAGGAAAACACTGGTTTTAAGGGAAGTAGTCTTTGAAGGAGGAAGATAACATAGTTTTGAAAAAAAAAGGGAAAAAGAAAAAAAGAGGGAAGTAGTTGTCATAGGAAGGAAACACCAGTTTTAAGGGAAGTAGTTTTGAAGGAGGAAGATAACACAAGTTTTAAGGGAAGTAGTTTTGAAGAAGGAAGATAATTCAAGTTAGAAGGAAAATGGTTCAGGAGGAAAGAGGGAACAATGGCAATAGAATGCAGTTTTAAGTTGTAGTTGAGGTCAGGAGCCCGCCTGGAGAACGGAAAGGCGTTATATTTTTAAGTTGTAGTTGAGGTCAGGAGCCCGCCTGGAGAACGGAAAGGCATTATATTTTTAAGTTGTAGTTGAAGTCAAGATCCTGCCTGGAGAACGGAAAGGCGTTATATTTTTAAGTTGTAGTTGAGGTCAGGAGCCTGCCTGGAGAATGGAAAGGCGTTATATTGTTAAGTTGAAATTGAAGTCAGGAGCCCGCCTGAAGAGCGGAAAGGCGTTATATTCTTAAGTTGAAATTGAAGTCAGGATCCCGCCTGAAGAGCGAAAAGGTGTTATATTTTTAAGTTGAAATTGAAGTCAGGAGCCCGCCTGAAGATCGAAAAGGCGTTATATTTTTAAAAGTTGTAGTTGAAGTCAGGAGCCCGCCTGGAGAACGGAAAGGCGTTATATTTTTAAGTTATAGTTGAAGTCAGGAGCCCTCCTGAAGAGCGGAAAGGCGTTATATTTTTAAGTTATAGTTGAAGTCAGGAGCCCGCCTGAAGAGCGGAAAGGCGTTATATTTTTAAGTTGAAATTGAAGTCAGGAGCCCGCCTGAAGATCGGAAAGGCGTTATATTTTTAAAGTTGTAGTTGAAGTCAGGAGCCCGCCTGAAGAGCGGAAAGGCGTTATATTTTTAAGTTGAAATTGAAGTCAGGAGCCCGCCTGAAGAGCGGAAAGGCGTTATATTTTTAAGTTGTAGTTGAAGTCAGGAGCCCGTCTGGAGAACGGAAAGGCATTATATTTTCAAGTTGTAGTTGAAGTTAGGAGCTCGCCTGATGATCAGAAAGGCGGTATCTTTTTGAGTAGCTGTTAAAGTCAGTAAAGCGGCGAGTTACAACAAAATTCCCCAGCATAAATTCAAGTTCAGAAATCCAAGGAATGCAACAGAGGTCAGAAGAAGGCAGTTCAAGCTTCGAATGGAAAAATAATACGAAGCTCACAAGAAGGAAAGAAGTAGTTCAAATTTGGAAATTAGGCACCCACCTGAGGAAGAGAAGACTACGAGTCGAGTCAGAAAGAAATAAACATCAGAGGAAACACAAGCCAACAAGACAGCAAGACAACAAGAGACACAAAGAGTTGTTGGAAGATCTAGATAAGATTTTGTAATTCATAGACTATAGTTTAGTCTAGCTTCTTATTTTATATTAACACGGTGTAATAAGGAGGTCAGTAAGCAGTAGCAACAGCAGCGACAATAAACACAGCCTCACGGTAGTTCCAGCTACCGAAACTTCCCGAACTACATTGACCTGATTCCCGTTTAGCTAGGGATATGTAGGAGACCTTTTGAAGCAA
The DNA here is from genome assembly GCA_026770625.1 of Nicotiana glauca. Lineage (NCBI taxonomy): Eukaryota > Viridiplantae > Streptophyta > Magnoliopsida > Solanales > Solanaceae > Nicotiana > Nicotiana glauca. The sequence continues at coordinate 35,515 of MU676299.1, forward strand.
AGGTTCGGTCAAATCTTTCAAAAATGCTTCACACGAAGTATTCAAATGGGCAAATCGCTCATGACCGCTCACTTTGTTTTTGCACGAAAACTCTTCGTGTTTACGAGCAAAAAAGTGGAGCTGTGAGCACGTGATTTTTGCCTCACATGAATTACTCCCACAAAATCAAAACAAAAATTGTTTGTTTTACTATGTGCAAAATTGTGAATTTTCGTGGAATTTTCTGTCATTATTTGCATTTGCCCTTGCATGTTTATTTGTTAAATTAATGAGAAAATACAAAAAATATGTGTTGCGTGTGCATTTAGGATTTAATTTTACAATTAGGAATTAATTGAACAATATTTGGTTTTGCGAGAATGAAAATCACAAAAATATGTACTTTGCATTTTTAGCATTTAATCTCCGATTGTGTGATTTTATTTTGGTAGTTAATTGTGTGTGATAATGGTTATTAGGAATTAATTAGTATTTTTGATTTGTAATATAATTTAGAATTTTGGAAATAAAAGAAAAAGAAGAAAAAGAAACAAATAAGAGAAGAGTTGGAAAAATCGGACTGGGCCAAGACCCACCCCTTTGCCCGTCCAAGCAGGCCCAAACAAACCCTATCCAGTCCATCTCCATGCCCAGCCAAACGACCCCGTGTCGGTAACACCAAATATGGACCGTCCAAGGACATCAATCCAACGATCCAAGATCATCTCTCCATACCCAGCTAAGCCCAAATGACACCGTCTCATTTAAGCCATTGATCCAGGCTGTTGATCTTAATTGATCCAACGGTCAGGATCAAATATCCTTCGAGGTATATATATTGCAAACCATACCCAGTCCCCCCCCCCCAAGCCAAATCCCCCCTCACCTCTTTGTCT
>MU676301.1:5176-30807 GCA_026770625.1 Nicotiana glauca
GATTTCCGCGGTGAATCTAATACTCTCTTCTTTTATCTTTTTTGTCTTTTTATTATATTGAGCCTAGGGTCTTTCAGAAACAGCCTCTCTGCCCTCTTGGGTTAGGGGTAAGGTTTGCGTACACACTACCCTCCCCAGACCCCACTTGTGGGATTTTACTGGGTTGTTGTTGTTGTTGTTCTTCTTATGATCTGTGAACACCTCACACGACATGCCATATAAATAATGCATCCAAATCTTCAGCGCGTGAACAATGGCTGCTAGCTCTAAGTCATGAAATGGATAATTCTTCTCGTGAATCTTCAACTGTCGTGAAGCATATGCAATTACCTTGCCATTCTGCATCAACACTACACCAAGTCCAATACGTGATGCGTCACAATATACCCTATATGTCCCTAAACCTGTTGGCAACACAGACACTGGCGCCATAGTCAAAGCTGATGTGAGCTTCTGAAAGCTCGCCTCACACTCGTCCAACCACCTGAACGGGGCACCCTTCTGGGTCAACCTGGTCATCGGGGCTGCTATAGATGAAAACCTCTCCATAAACCGACGGTAATAACCCGCTAAACCCATGAAAATCTAGATATCTGTAGCTGATGTAGGTCTAGGCCAGTCCTTGACCACCTCAATCTTCTTAGGATCCACTTGAATACCCTCTGCTGATACAACATGACCCAATAAAGCAACTGAACTCAACCAAAACTCACATTTTGAGAACTTAGCATAACTGATTGTCTCTTAGAGTCTGAAGAATAATCCGAATATGTTGCTCATGCTCCTCTCGGCTGTGGGAGTAGATCAAGATATCATCAATGAAAACAATCACAAAAGAATCCAGATAGGGCTTGAACACCCGGTTCATCAAATCCATAAATGTTGTTGGGGCATTTGTCAACCCAAATGACATCACTATAAACTCATAATGCCCGTACCTAGTGAGAAAAGCTGTCTTAGGGATATCGGATGCCCTAATCCTCAACTGATGGTAGCCAGACCTCAAATTGATATTTGAAAACACATTGTCACCCTGAGGTTGAAAAAATAAATCATAGATCCTCGGCAATGGATACTTGTTCTTGATGGTGACTTTGATCAACTGTCGATAATCTATGCACATCCTCATCGACCCATCCTTTTCTTTACAAACAACACCGGCGCGCCCCAAATCGAGACATTGGGCCTAATGAAGCCCTTATCAAGTAAGTCTTGCAACTTCTCCTTCAATTCATTAAACTTTGGCGGATACGAGGAATAGAAATGGGCTGAGTGCCTGGAGCCAAATCAATGCAAAAGTCAATATCCCCATCAGGTGGCATCCCTGACAAGTCTACAGGAAATACCTCTGGAAATTCCCGAACAACTGGCACAAAATCCATAGAAGGAACCTCAATGCTAGAATCACAAACATAAGCCAAATAAGCCAAATACCTCTTCCTAGCTATATGTCGAGCTTTCATATAAGAGATAACCCTGCGGGTAGAATGAACATGAGTCCCTATCTACTTTAATCGAGGAAACCCTGGTGATGCTAAGGTCACGATCTTGCGTGACAGTCCAATATAGCATGATAAGGTGACATCCAATCTATACCCCAAAATGATATCGAAATCAATAATATTGAGAAGTAGGAGATCTACACTAGTCTCAAGACCCCTAATAATAAGTAGACACGAGTGATAGATACGATTTACAACAATAGAATCCCTTACTAGTGTGGCCACATACACGGGAACACTCAAAGAATCACCAGGCACAACCAAATATGAAGCAAAATAAGATGACACATAGGAGTATGTACACCCTAGATCAAATAGAACTGAAGTATCTCTACTACAAATAGAAACAGTATTTGTGATAACTACATTAGAGGACTCAACCTCAGGCATGGCTAGGAAAGCATAACATCGGGGCTAGACCCCACCACCCCAAACCATATCCCTGGGGAGACCTCTACCTCTAGCAGCCTAGCCTCAACCTCTAACGGCCTGACCTCCACCTCTAGCGGGTTGTCCCCTAACTCTAGATCCTTGGCCCCTACCTCTACCTGGCTGGGCAGGCAGCGCCAGAATCATGGCATGAGAACTCTGCTGCTATGACTAAACAACCCACGAATCTCAGACAGGTCCTCCGGACATGCCCATACTCATCACCCTCAAAACATCCATCTGAATATTGTGGCTGGGGAAATTGAGACTGACTCTGACGGGCCGGCTGATCGCGATAATAACTCTAAAGAGGAGGTGCTATGATGGGAGCTGGCGGTGCACTATAAGATGGCTGCCCTGAAGGAGATACATAAGGACTACGACCCCCTGAAGCTCTATGGGATGTCTGAAGTGCTGAATGAAATAGCTTGGGTGATGGCCTCGGCCAAATGTACCCTGACCTCCAGATGAGGCCCCACTGAATCCACTGGAGTGACGATAAATCTTTTCAGACCCCTGACCACTCCCCTGAGCTAAAACCATCTCAACTCGTCTGGCTACATTGGCTGCATCCTGGAAAGAAATCTCACTCCCTGTCTCCTTAGCCATCTGCAATCTGATAGGCTGAGCAAATCGCTCAATAAACCTCTTCTCCTTCTCTATCTCAGTGGGAAGTATAAGAAGAGCATGATGGTCCAAATAAACAAATCTAGTCTCGTACTGAGTAACGGTCATAGAACCCTGCTGAAGGCGCTCAAACTGCCTCCGATAGTCCTCGCTTTGAGTGATAGGAAGATACTTCTCCAAAAATAGCTGAGAGAACTGGTTCCAAGTGAGGGCTGGAGACCCAGCTGGTTTTGCCAAACAATAATCCTTCCACCATTTATTGCTAGCACCTGACAGACGAAAAGTAGTAAAGTCGACCCCATTGGCCTCCACTATCCCCATATTCCGTAACACCTTGTGACAACTATCCAAATAGTCCTGGGATCCTCTGAAGATGTACCGTCATAGGTAGTGGTGAAAATCTTGGTAAACATATCCATCCCCCACAAAGTATTAGAAGACATAGCTGATCCATCACTCGCCTGTGCTACAATACCCGATAGAACAACCCTAACTGGCTGAGCTGCTGGAGTCTGAAACTGGGGAGCCATCTGCTCCGAAGTGTGAGTAACGAGAGTTTGTGCTCCTCCTCTATCCTGAGAGACGGCTGGTGCTACAAGAAGCATACCGGCCTGGGTAACACTCTCCATAAGTCCCACTAGACGGACTAAAGCATCTAAAGTACCGGGGTTGCTATGAACCCCTCTAGAACCTAAGTTGGCCCTGCTGGAACGGTCTGGGCCGGAGCCTCCTTATCGAACTCTACCTGAGGTTTCGCCACTGGTGCTGCTACTCGAGCTTTGGGATGTGCCCTGCCCCTTCCTCAGCCTCTAGCACAACCTCAACCTCGTCCTCTACCCCTCGTAGGAGCTGCCATTAGGGGCTCGGGCTGCTGATCAGCTGATAAAGCGGTGCGTGTTCTCACCATCTACGAAAGAATTGATTAGATAGTTTAATTAACGTTGAGATATAAAACCACACGACAGAGATAAATAGAAGTAAAATTGTTCATAACTCTATAACCTTTGAGGTATAAGTACACACGTCTCCGTACTGATCCCTCAGACTCTACCTAGCTTGTTCGTAAATTGTGAGACTTAGGAAACCTAGTGCTCTGATACCAACTTGTCATGACCCGAATTTCCTACCATCGGGACCAGGATGACGCCTAACATCGCACTCGCTAGGCAAGCCTACGCTAGAAAATTGTTCACCTTTTTCCTTTACCTTTTTATAATTAAGAATTTAACAAAAACTGAATCAGCAAAAATAAAGCGAAAGTACATGATTAACTTATTATCCTTATACTATAAATGAAACTGAAATAGCTACAACCTAGAAATTGGTGTCACAACTCACGAACATTCTATGAATAGAAAAATGCATCTGTCTCGAAAGAAACTAAAACAAAAATGAGGCAAACATTGGAGGGGATGCCAGGGCCTGCGGACGCCTGTAGGACTACCTTGGGTCTCCTGAGTGAAGTATCAACAACCGACCTCTCGATCAGCCACTACCAGCTCTAAAATCTGCACAGAAAGTGTAGAGTGCAGTATCAATACAAACGACCTTATGTACTGGTAAGAGCCGAGCCTAACCTCAACGAGGTAGTGACGAGGCTATGGTGGGGCATAAGCAATATATATCCTGCAACAGTTTACAATAATGTAAAAAGAAAATACGGAATGAAATAGGACATTTACTTGTATTAAACAAATACGAAACCCAGTCGTTCTACCAATACTCAACTATAACCAATCCTTAAGAGAGTTTCAACACCATAATAACGAATCCCAGTAGAAGAAGAATACATAAATGACAAATGATGCGGCGCACATCCCGATCCCACCATATAATCAATAACAATATGGACATTGACCCTTATTACTCCTTCTTGCAGTGTGCAACCCGATCCCACCAGTCTACCCTTATTACTCCTTAATATATCACCTTTATTCCTCCTATTGCGGCGTGCAACCCGATCACACCTATCCACCTTTATTACTCCTTGTTGCGGCGCGTAACCCAATCCCACCAAACAATCACATTTCACCCTTATTCCTCCTATTGTAGCATGAAACCCGATCCCACCATATCAGTACCAATCACAAAATAAGAACAAGTATTTCACAAGTTAACTCAAATCCTCCATAACCTTTATACCTCAAACCAAAACAATGGAAGATATTTACAATTATGAAACTTTATCAGTTAATACTACCTAACGAGACCAACCAAAATGTACCATAAAGCACCAATAAACCAACGTAAACCAACAATATAATATAATAAAACTATGGAACAATTAATACCTTCACTACAGAAAACAACATTTAACAAGAAGCAATTAGACATGGAAGCATCAATAAGCAAGCATCAATTAAGACAAGAAAGCAATATATTAGGAAACGGGAAAGGTAACAAGCTAAAAAGATAATTTGGTGGTGCATAGGTATCGACGCCCCTTTTTTCTCGCAAAATCGGGATTACGACATTTGGGAGGACAACTCTATTCCTATTTGGGAATTGGGTTTTTGGAATTGAAGAGTCGCCACCTAATGATTAAGTGCACTAGGACACAAAGGGTTTTGAATTTGAAAACCAGAGTTCGGGTAAGGGCTAGAAATTATCTCGAGGGGAAGGTGTTAGGCACCCCTCAAGATCCACTAGTGTGGTTCCTGGCCATGCTATGTTGTGACTTCACAAATAATCAATCAAGGCTCAAATAAGGACTTGCAATCAAATTGAAACTTGTGAAAGTAAGAGAAATAGAGCAGAGATTTGAAAGGTCTAAATAATTCTAAAGAGAGAAAACAAAGATAAACGAAGGAAAAGGGTTCCTAGGTTTATGATTAATATGGATCACTTCAATGCAATACCCAGCAATCACTCCTCAAAGAGGGGTCGCACGTGATATTAGCGCATCAGTCATCATCTCCTTATTCTACCCTTCCCACCCCGTAAAGCTTATTTAAACGTGTGGATTGGTCACGAATGCTTATTGTATGCTACTACCCGTCCCGCCTATAAGTCCTAGAGGGTATTTAGGACCATTATTCCTACAAGGTAAGGACTAGGCTGAACCCTTACATTTAAAGGACAAAATGCTAGGCGACATATATAACAAGTAGGACTACACATAAAGGAACCATACAGAGGCAAATAAGAGGCTCACATATCCCTCACAGGTAAACATGTAATTAGCACGTCTCAAACACATTTAAGGTATTAAAAGAATGCGAGTTTAAATATAAGTTTCAGCAGAAGGTTTAATCACACTCGAATGATCCAAAAAGTGTTTGAATTGCAGAAATACAACTAAGAAAACCGTTGAGTAAGTAAAGGTGAGGGAACTGTTAAAACATCGTTTGGAAAAAGTAGAGATTTGAAAATACACAAGTTTAATTAGACAAGTATCAAATAACGTGATCCTGGGCAGAAAGGTAAACTAGTAATTTGAAAACTTAATAGAGCAAGAATCAGGAAATTAGTGAGAGCGTATAAATACGAAACAGGTTTCCAGATAAAGAGATTTTCAGTTAAAGAGTGACCTCCAAAGAGTCACAACAGGAATGAGAGTGGCAGGATTTAAATTAAACAAGGGTGATTAGCCTTAACTGATAAAAATAGGGTTAATTGATTCTTATTAAGGCCTAAAGCTTGCCTAGGCGACGCACGTATTGCCTACTTGTCTTAAAAGGAGTGATCATGCATATTAATTCTAGTTTTAAAGAGAAGACGCAGTTAACCAAACTTGTGTTATTAAATTAAACAGCTAGTGGGGCTTTCGACAATTGCAACCCTAAATAACATGATATCTAATGTACATAAAGTTCCTAAAACATGGTCTCTAAATGCAGTAGTAGTTTCATAACAGTTATTTGTTAATTACTAATTGGTCACAAAGTAAGTATTACAATCTAAAAGTAGAGAGCTTAAGACAGGATATCTAGGTGTGAGATGCATGTCCAACACATGGTTTCTACTGTAAAAATTGATAAGTAAAGCCCTATAAACATGTTCTCTTCCCATTAATTAAACTAAGCATACATAATCCATCCCAATTTCACTATAGCCCTAACCAGTTGTTTACAAGTTATTACAAACTATGATAGCTGAATTACATAATGAAAAAAATAAAATAAGAAGCTACTCTATAGGGAGCCTTCAAACGAGGCCCAATCTTCCAACCTCACTTTTTTCGAGTTTCACAGCCTTGACCATGGTTTGGGTGCGGCAAAGCTCCCTAAGGGCCCAATGGGGGCCCTTGGCCAATACCAGCACCCAAACATTACAAAAAATATTTGAACAAGTGCAACGTGGAATTACCAGCCTTGTGCATCAAAGTTTAATGGGCACTCAAAGGTACCCAAGGCAATGCTCACAAGAAAGGGGGTAGAACCTAAACTCTAGGAGTAGTGGGAGTGTGATAGAATTTTCTTTAAAGAAATTGAGTTGAAAACCAGTTTTAAAAAAAAAGAATGATCCATGTAGAACTAGCTTTGAAAGAAAAACAACGGGACAATTTTGACAAAACTCAGAACCAAAATACCTCATATAATTTCGGGCAGTAAACAAAAATAGGGAAAAGGGAAGTGGGGGTAAGTAGTTCACATGTAATAACACAATTTAACCTAGATACCAAAGGAAATCACTTCAAAACTTAGACAGTCAACAGGTTTCAACAAAAAGGGCTCATGATCACATGCTTAGAATATACTAGGGCTAGGGGGTTGGAGAGAACATGTAATAAGAAAATCAGTAGGCATGCCGGATTACTAGAAGGATAGTCACACTGGGCATATTAGTTGCAATAAGAACAGCAGAACCATAAGTAAAAGTATAGAAGAAACAAAATAAAGTGCAACATGTATAAAAGCATATTGTTTTGGATGCTATAAATCAAATAGAGGGCATACCAGTCAAGGATGAGATAGTGTAGAGCAGTAGTGTGCAGGGAAGTAAGCAGTAGTATGCAGGCCAAACAATCAGCAATGTATAGAGTAATGGAATAATGGAGCAGCCCCCCAAAGATCACTCAGTCTTGGCTTTCAGCCGACTAAATAATTAGTAGTCAACAAGAAAGTGGGAGAGGATGTGTAGAAAACAAGAGAGAACACCAAGTATGCTTATGTGTGTAAGAGAGAGTTCAGGGTAATGAGCTTTGTTCTTGTTCGTATGTGTGATGTGCAATGTATCAGTGTGTAATGCAAAAGAGAATGTGGGTACTTATAGCTCTCAAATTAAGTGAAAATAAGGTAAATACATATAGACTGATCATAGTTATGAAAATAATACCAATTAGAATCAATTAAAAACTCGGACTCCCTTCAAATAAGGAGTCATAGTTCAAATGGGTACAAATTGTATCAAATAAGGAAAATTATTATTTGTAAGACTGGTATTTCCATAATAGAAGTAGTAAAAGTATACAGAATATTTCAAGTAACGAAAGTATAAGGACAACATATTGTGAACACAAATTAGTTCAAAGAATCACGGATGAAATTAAAAATCACAGGGAATCAGTACTAAGTAAGGAGAGCATTTCACAAATAAGGAAATGATTCAAAAATCAATGTAAAACTTCTAAGCAAAACATATAAAAGTCAGGGATTCGAAGAGATGCACACAGTTAGCAGGATATTTGGTAAATGATGAACAATTAGACCTATAAAACACAATAGTCATGAAAATCAGACAACCCTAAGCAAGAAATCACAGAATCAATAGAGGGCTGGAACCCTACTAGCAAAATTAAAGCATGTAACTCGGAGAGTAACCAGAAGATCACACCAACATGCACATAACACAAACATAAACACATAATACGAAAAAAATTTTAGAATATATAGTGATTTCGAAAGGGTTCAGAAAACCCTTATTTTAAAAGAAGAACAAAACGTTGAAAACTTGAACAATAAAAAAGATCCAGTAGAGAGTAGGGTAAATCACAAAAGAGTAAGTTAAAAATCATTTAAAAATACAAGGTTTTAAAAAAATTAGGGTTTCATAATAAACCAGTGAGAGGTAGGGAACCTGACTGTGAAACTCGTCAATAATGATGCTCGTAGCACCATCGAACCATAACCCATCCGAGAAAGATCGGAGATAGGCCAGGCTGAGAATTCGATGAACATTTTGCAAGGTGGAGGCTTCTGGAGTCTCGAAAATGGAGGAAATCAACAAGACAAGGTTTCACGGCGGTTGGTGGTCGAGAGAAGTGAGGCTGGAGGTGGCCGGAGAGGCGGTGTATTCATCGGAGATGAGAGAGAGAACTAGAAGGTTCTAGACAGAAGGGAGAGAGTCTCTCTGAAATGAGGGGTTTGGGGGGAGGGGTTGTTGGATTTAATTTTGAAAATAAAACCTGGGCCGTTGATCTCACTTGATCAATGGCTCAGATTAGATTAAAGTTGGGCCGGGTCATTAAATTAGGTATGGGTCTGGTGATTTGGGGACTGGGTCGGGGGTTTTAGGGTTGAACTTGGGTGTTCAATTTATGGTTAAAATTGGAATGTAAAGGGGTTATAATTGAAATGAACGAGGCTAAATGTTAAACAACTATTTCTTCCCTTTTTATTTTAATAAAAATAGTTAAAATAGTTTTAAAAATCAATTAAAAGCACTAAATTGATTAATAGCATATAAATATTAATTAAAAAAATACTCGAAGCGATTTTGTAATTATAAAATACTATTAATCAGAAAATAGGCTATAATTGCAATTATAGCAATTTAGCTTTAAAAATACCAAATATATTATATAAAATATACAAAAAATTACCTTAATTATATCTGGGGTGTAAATATGAGAATAAGATAAATTATTCACCAAAAATGATAGTCTGAAAATAATTATTGAATTTTGTACTATTAAAATAGACAACAAAGTGATTTTAAAAAATCTTTAAAATAAGAAAAAATTCCAAAACTCTTGGGTATGCTTATATATGTATGTACATACTATTTTGAGAATATTTTGAGTATATATAAAAATATATAGGGAAAAATTGGGTATCAACAACTGCCTCTCTTTACCCCGGAAGGATGAAAGAGTTGTCGGGTAAAGATATGATGACCAATTTTGATCGAGGGAAATGACTTGCAAAGGTTTTGACCGAGCTCTGGTTTCTAAGATGCCTACACATCCCTGGTTTTATAGGAATCATGTCATAATTTAGTTCGGGATACACCAACACAGTATGCCGATAGAGGTTTTTGAAGAGACGGATGCAGTATTTAGGTTGGGAAGGGTGGTCAGGGACTGATGGGTTGCGAGAACCGGAGCGAGATTGCTCATGTTGTAATGGTCGTTGCCAGCTAATGTACCTGCAATTGAGTAATACAAACATATCGTACAGAATTTAAACGTGATGCAAGTTTCTGTTGGACCATAAATGCTGTCTTTGGACGGTTAGGATGACGTCCTCGGACCATGACGTCCTGGGCCATGAAGCACATGATAAAGGATTCGCAGGTTATGAAATGATATTCTCGGGCTATGATGATGGTGCCTCCGAACCATGATGCCTTTGAATAATGATGTACATAATATAAAGCGGGGTCCTCGGGCCATGGCATGGCGTTCTTAGGCTGTGAAAATGGTGCCTCCGAACAATCATGCCCTTGGACGGTTTGGCGGTATTTCAGCCCATGAAATGCAAGATTTGGCGATATTTTAGCCGATGAAGTGCAAGATTTGGTGGTATTTTAGCCGATGAAGTACAAGATTTGGCGGTATTTCAGCCGATGTGAAGGATAAATCTAAATAGCGATATTTCAGCCGACAGAAATTTAAATAAAGCTAGCGATGTTTCAGCCGATGTAGAAAATGTAAATGGCAATATTTTAACCGACATAAATTTAAATAAAGCTGGCGATATTTCAGCCGATGTAGAAAAATGTAAATGGCAATATTTCAGCCGACCGAAAGCATAAGTATAGATGGTGATGGGGATTCAAATATAAACTGGCGATCTTTTAACCGATACCTAGAATTAAATAAAGTTGGCAATATTTTAGTTGATGTAACGATTTGAATGCATTTGGCGATATTTCAGCCGATACGAGGGATTCAAACAAAATTGGCGATGTTTCAGCCATGCAAGATTTAAATAAAGCTGGCGGTATTTAAGCCGATGCAAGTAAGAGGTGGCGATATTTCAGCCATGCAGGATGGAGACAGTGCTTAGTCTCAGAAGGCATAAAGGTAGCCTTATGCAATGCAAGGAAATGCAGGATGGAGGTGTGGTTAACCTCAGAAGGCAGAAAGGTAGCCTTATGCAATGTAAGGAAATGCAGGATGGAGGTAGTGCTTAACCTCGGAAGGCAGAAAAGTAGCCTTATGCAATGCAAGGAAATGCATGATGGAGGTAGTGCTTAACCTCGGAAGGCAGAAAAGTAGCCTTTTGCGATGCAAAAAAATGCAAGATGGAGGTAGTGCTTAACCTCGGAAGGCAGAAAAGTAGCCTTATGCAATGCAAGGAAATGCAGGATGGAGGTAGTGCTAAACCTCGGAAGGCAGAAAAGTAGCCTTATGCGATGCAATAAATAAAGGCGAAGAGTAACGAAGTCACTTAGCTGAGAGGTGATAGCTGACAGTTAGTTGTTCTTGTGGTTGCTGGGGATGTTACATGCGAATAACCCTCGAAAATGGATGATGATCCTGAGAATTATATTCCTGAAAAGTGTGAGTTTGTAATCGTATCCAATGATTCTATGTTTTGGGGTGCTTCCATTCAAAGAAATATTGTGAGTTTTGTCAAGGGGGAAGGTTAGTTCGTCTTCCTTCGGACTGCGCTTGTCCTACTTGGCTCTTGTTTTCATTGGGGTATCGTTGCTAACAAAGCAATTCTGATGGTATCCATGCATAATTTGGTAACATAATTTAAAAATATGATGTGAATAAGTAATAGATAACAAACAACAAAAAAATGATTTTCTTTTTTAGAAATACTAACGAATGTGACGTGGTTCAAGATATTGCAACCTTTTTTGCTCCGGAATTTTGAGGGTCCTCCTCAAAATTCTGGCCCAGTTTACTGGGCATGGTACCCCTAGCGACTGCGCGTGATGATTGGCGAAGATCAACTTCAAAATTTTAAGGGTCTTTCTCAAAATTCTGCCCCAGTTTCCAATGTTGGGGGAAATAAAATTTTTGTTGAATTGTGACCAAACCCATAGGGCTGCCTACGTATCCCCTCTTAAACGGGAATCAGGTCAGGCGTAGTTCAAATCTTTCATTTTTGCTTTGCCCCTATTTTTTATAGGACTTGGTGGAGGAGGAGGTGGAGGGCCCTTAGATCTTGTAGAGTAGGATCACGATGCCAGAATGCACGAACTAACCTTTTAAGGAGGGGAATAAAAATAAAAGTAAAAACAACAAAAAGGTAACAAGTTAGTATGGATTCTGAGAAAAATATTGCAATATTTAAACACATAGTATAAGAATATAATCATGTCCTAAATTGGGTGCCTCGTTATGCCCGAGGTAGGCCTAGCGACAAGTTGATTTGGATAACTTATAATGCTAAATGCCTCATTTTATTGATAAAATAAGACGAATCCCAAAACGACACTAAAATTGCATAAAGTAAAAATGTCACTAATGGTTATTGGCCTTATTACATTTCAAAGTGAAAAAGAAAATAAACTCCTAACTACTTGGCCCCAGAAGGACCTTCCCTAGACTCGGCATCTTTGGCTCCATCGAACAACGTCACCAGCTCACGCAATCTCAGCAGCAGATAAGCCCTAGCCAAATGCCCTCCTTCATTTCCCTTGGCGTTTTGGCAATTCTCGATCCTCCGGATGAATTTCCTTCCAGATCTACTAACCTTCGCTCCAAATGCCCTAGGCGTTTGTTGGCTTTGCTAGCCATATCCTTCCATTCCTCGATCAACTTTTGATTTGCCTCTTGAATCTCCTGATGCTCACTCTCGCACTCCCTGATCCTTTTGCGCAATTGATTGTACTTAACCTGTATCTCAGCCCTTTCGTCGATGACCATGTGACCTCGAGCAGACCCGGGCTGTCCTAACCCAGCATGATCTTCTTCTAGCCAACCTGGATAGTATGAGGTGTAGCCAGCATGATACCTGCTAGGCTCTATGGAATCCTTCTCCAGGACGATCTTGTTGTTCCACATGTGTTGAGCTTGGCATTTGTATGGGCTGTCGTCATCTTAGAAATCAGCCCTAAAATGACTCATCTTCTCGACCTTTGGTACGACTTGCTTTCTCCCTGCTTGCCTTATGACTCGGAGAGAGACATAGGGATAAGTTCCCCTCAGACCAATGAGTATGAAGAATGGAGCGTCGCGAGAGCGGATGATGAACTCTCCAGTGGAGAACCATTCGAACATCCATTGCGCCTTGTCTTCTCTCAAGTTTTCAAACAACTCTACCCATCCTCGAGAATCCCCTGGCTGAGAAAACATGTCAGACATATAGTTCATTTTCTTGGGATGGTGAAAGGCTATATGATCATTCTATGGCCTTCGCGGAAGCTCTTAACGGTATCGACCCTTTTGGAGATGTTCTATAAGCCGGAGTTGGAGTAGTAAGTTGCAATCCTCAAAGTGACTGGCTCCTCATTGACTGTTCTCCAAAGCTCGGTAGATCTCAGCAACAATCATGGGCACTATGCTGAAAGGATGCCATCCAATCCCCTCCATTATCGTCTTGGTGACCATGGCTAGTCTGGTATGGATCCTAGCCTTCTTCATGGGAAACACTATCATCCCCAAGAAACAGAACATGAAGACGAAAGCCCTCGTATGGATATGCCCCAATGATGTGAGGGAAAATTCATCTGGATAGGTGCGGTAGGACTTGCTATGAGCTTACCTCTCATACAAGTAGTCGAAAGGAATATAGGAATCCTTCAAACAAGTCAAATCTGAGTTTTTCTTCAACCCCATCATTTTGAAGAAACTCCTACCCTTGCGGTTTTCTGGCATGAGCAAACCTGGAGTTTCCCAGGAATACCGGCTAATGCACCTATTTCCTCGAGCAATGGGGTCATTTTAAGGTCCCCAAATCAAAATACTGATCTATCACTGTCCCAGAACAATGTCACAGCCTCTATGATTTTGTTGTCCGGCTAAATTTCCAAAAGGGAGGGTAAGTTTCCCAAATACTTGAGGACGAGATTTCGATCACTAGAATGAAGGTCCTCCCACCAACTTAGCAACATTGGATGAATATTGGTTACCATGCCGAACCTGGGGATTTCGTGCCTCATTTCTACAAAACAAAGAGTTAGACCCTACCCCCGCCAGACTCGACTATTTAAATCAATAATTAGCATAAACATCATTCAATTCTCCAAATAAATGCACAGAAGATGGTGTTGTCCGTTTGGGTTCCAGGGGAGCCCAATGGACTTTGGACAAGGCTATCTTAAAGAGTCATTATGTGGACAGCATAACTGACTCGACTAAGTTTGACAGTGATGCATGAACAATTAAATAGAATAAGGTTTCTATGGGATCCTAGACCGGTACCCTTGAGCGGACAACTCAAGAGGGAAAGGCACTGAACCGTCGATTGCACCGCTGATCGACTGGTTTTACCGGAAATACGCCTTTGCCAAATTTAGAGGGTAATAATATCGAAAGAGCGCAACAACTCATCAAGCGTTGCTATGGTATTTGTTTGGCATGACTGGAATATGATGTTGAAAAATGCAATTACAAAAATGAAACAAATTGTCACGTATTTTCACGTTCATAAAATAATGATTACAATAATTGCTCAGAAATTATAACGGCATTGAAGGAAAATAGTAAAAGAAAGTATTAAATAAAAGGAAACAAAAAGCCAAGTCAGTTTCGAATAAAGGCATTAAATGAAACTACAAAGAGCAATAAAGTCACAAATAACATGAAGTGGTAAAAGCCTTAAAAAAATCCCCAGCAGAGTCGCTATGCTGTCGACGCCCCATTTTTCTCGCAAAATCGGGTTTACGATATTTGGGAGGACAACTCTATTCCCGTTTGGGAATTAGGTTTTGGAATTGAAGAGTCACCGCCTATTGATTAAGTGCATTAGGACACTAAGGGTTTTGAATTTGAAAACCAGAGTTCGGGTAAGGGCTAGAAATTATCTCGAGGGGAAGGTGTTAGGCACCCCTCAAGATCCACTAGTGTGGTTCCTGGCCATGATATGTTGTGACTTCACAAATAATCAATCAAGGCTCAAATAAGGACTTGCAATTAAATTGAAACTTGTGAAAGTAAGTAGAAAGAGAGCAGATATTTGAAAGGTCTAAACAATTCTAAAGAGAGCAAACAAAGACAAACAAAGGAAAAGGGATCCTAGGTTTATGATTAATATGAATCACTTCAATGCAATACCCAACAATCACTCCTCAAAGAGGGGTCGTACGTGATATTAGCGCATCGATCATCTACATATTCTACCTTCCGCACCCCGTAAAGTTATTTAAACGTGTGGATTGGTCACAAATGCTTAATGTGTGCTATTACCCGTCCCGTCCTATAAGTCCTAAAAGGTATTTGGGACCACTATTCCTACAAGGTAATGACTAGGCTGAACCCTTAGGTTTAAAGGATAAAATGCTAGGCGATATACATAACAAGTATGACTACACATAAAGGAACCATACAAAGGAAAATAAGAGGCTCACAGATCCGTCATAGGTAAGCATGTAATTAGCATGTCTCAAACACATTTAAGGTCTTAAAAGAACGTGAGTTTAAAGATAAGTTTCAGCAGAAGGTTTAATCACACCCGAGTGATCCGAAGAGTGTTTGACTTGCAGAAATACAACTAAGAAAACAATTGAGTAAGTAAAGGTGAGGGTAATGTTAAAACATCGTTTGGAAAAAGTAGAGATTTGAAAATATAATAGTTTAATTAGACAAGTATTAAATAACGTGATCCTGGGCAGAAAGGTAAACTAGTAATTTGAAAACTTAATAGAGCAAGAATTAGGAAATTAGTGAGAGCATATAAATACAAAACAGGTTTCCAGATAAAGAGATTTTCTGTAAAAGAGCGACCTCCAAAGAGTCACAACAGGAATGAGAGTGGCAGAATTTAATTTAAACAAAGGTGATTAGCCTTAACTGATAAAAACAGGGTTAATTGGTTCTTATTAGGGCCTAAAGCTTGCCTAGGCGACGCACGTATTGCCTACTTGTCTTAAAAGGAGTGAACATGGATATTAATTTCAGTTTTAAAGAGAAGACGCAGTTAACCAAACTTGTGTTATTAAATTAAACAGCTGTTGAGGCATTCGGCAATTGCAACCCTAAATAACATGATATCTAATGCACATAAAGTTCCTAAAACATGGTCTCTAAATGCAGTAGTAGTTTCATAATAGTTATTGGTCTCTAAATGCAGTAGTAGTTTCATAACAGTTATTTGTTGATTACTAACTGATCATAAAGCGAGTATAACAATCTAAAAGTAAAGATCTTAAGACAGGATATCTAGGTGTGAGATGCATGTCCTACACATGGCTTCTATTGCACAAATTGAAAAGTAAAGCCCTATAGACATGTTCTCTTCCCATTAATTAAACTAAGCATGCATAATTCCTCCCAATTTCACTATAGCCCTAAGCAGTTGTATACAAGTTATTACAAAACATGATAGATGAATTACATAATGAAAAAAATAATATAAGAAGCTACTCTATAGTGAGCCTTCAACCAGGCCCAATCTTCCAACCTCACTTCTTTCGAGTTTCACAGCCTTGACCATGGTATGGGTGCAGTAAAGCTCCCTAAGGGCCCGATGGGGGTCCTTGGCCAATACCAGCACCCAAACATTACAAAAAATGTTTGAACAAGTGCAATGTGGAATTACCAGCCTTGTGCATCAAAGTTCAATGGGCACTCAAAGGTACCCAAGGCAATGCTTACACGAAAGAGGGTAGAACCTAAACTCTAGGAGTAGTGGGAGTGTGATAGAATTTTCTTTAAAGAAATTGAGTTGAAAAGCAGTTTAAAAAAAAGAATGATACATGTAGAACCAGCTTTGAAAGAAAAACAACAGGACAATTTTGACAAAACTCAAAACCAAAATACCTCATATAATTCCGGGCAATAAACACAAACATGGAAAAGGGAAGTAGGGGCAAGTAGTTCACATGTAATAACACAATTGCACCTAGATACCAAAGAAAATCACTTCAAAACTTAGTTAGTCAACATGTTTCAACCAAAAGGTCTCATGATCACATGCTTAGAATGTACTGGGGCTATGGGGTTGGAGAGAACATGCATTAAGCAAATCAGTAGGCATGTCGGATTAATAGAAGGATAGTCACACATGGGCATGTTAGTTGCAATAAGAACAGCAGAACCATAAGTAAAAGCATAGAAGAAACAAAATAAAGTGCAACATGTATAAAAACATATTGTTTTGGATGATATAAATCAAATAGAGGGCATTCCAGTCAAGGATGAGATAGTGTAGAGCAGTAGTGTGCAGGGAAGTAAGCAGTAGTATCAGACCAAACAATCAGCAATGTATAGAGCAGTAGAATATTGGAGCAGCCCCCCAAAGATCACTCAGTCTTGGCTTTCAGCCGACTGAATAATCAGTAGTCAACAGGAAAGTGGGAGAGGATGTGTAGAAAACAAGAGAGAACACCAAGTATGCTTATGTGTGTAAGAGAGACTTCAGAGCAATGAGCTTTGTTTGTGTTTGTGTGTGTGATGTGCAATGTATTAGTGTGTAATGCAAAAGAGAATGGGGGTACTTATAGCTCTCAAATTAAGTGAAAATAAGGTAATACATATTTACTAATCATAGTTATGGAAATAATACCAATTATAATCAATTAAAAACTCGGACTCCCTTCAATTAAGGAGTCATAGTTCAAATGGGTACAAATTGTATCAAATAAGGAAAATTATTATTTGCAAGACTGGTATTTTCATAATAGGAGTAGTAAAAGTATACATAATATTTCAAGTAAGGAAAGTATAAGGACAACATATTGTACACACAAATTAGTTCAAATAATCACTGATGAAATTGAAAATCACAGAGAATCAGTACTAAGTAAGGAGAGCATTTCACAAATAAGGAAGTGATTCAAAAAACAGTGTAAAACTTCTAAGGAAAACATATACAAGTCAGGAATTCGAAGAGATGCACAAAGTTAGCAGGATATTTGGTAAATGATGAACAATTAGACCTATAAAACACAATAGGCATGAAAATCAGAGAACCCTAAGCAAGAAATCACAGAATTAATAAAGGGCTGGAACCCTAATAGCAAAATTAAAGCATGGAACTCGGAGAATAACCAGAAGATCATACCAACAAGCACATAACACAAACATAAACACATAATACTAAAAAAAATCAGAAGATATAGTGATTTCGAAAGGGTTCAAAAAACCCTAGTTTTAAAAGAAGAACAAAACATTGAAAACTTGAACAATCAAAAAGATCGAGTAGAGAGTAGTGTAAAACACAAAAGAGTAAGTTAAAAATCATTTAAAAAGACAAGGTTTTAAGAAAATTAGGGTTTTGTAATAAACCAATGAGTGGTAGGGAACCTGACTGTGAAATTTGTCAATAATGATGCTAGTAGCACCATCGAACCATAACCCATCGGAGAAAGACCGGAGATAGGTCAGGCAGAGCTTCCGATGACCATTTTGTAAGTTGGAGGCTTCTGGAGTCTTGAAAATGGAGGGAATCAACAAGACAAGGTTTCACGACGGCTGGTGGTCGAGAGAAGTGAGGCTGGAGGTGGCCGGAGAGACGGTGGATTCATCGAAGACGAGAGAAGGGAGAGCAAGAGTCAGTATAGAGAGGAGAGACAGACCATCTCTGAAATGAGGGGTTTTGGGGGGGGGGGGTGTTGGATTTAATTTTGGAAATAAAACCCGGGTCGTTGATCTCACTTGATCAACGGCTCAGATTAGATTAAAGCTGGATCGGGTCATTAAATTGGGTATGGGTGGGTGATTTGAGGACTAGGTCGGGGGTTTTAGGGTTGAACTTGGGGGTTCAATTTGTGGTTAAAATTGGAATGTAAAGGGGTTATAATTGATATGAACGAGGCTAAATGTTAAACAATCATTTCTTTCCTTTTTATTTTAATAAAAATAGTTAAAATAGTTTTAAAAACCAATTAAAAGCACTAAATTAATTAATAATATATAAATGTTAATTAAAAATACTGGAAGCGATTTTGTAATTATAAAATACTATTAATCGGAAAATGGGCTATAATTGCAATTATAGCAATTTAGCTTTAAAAATACCAAATAAATTATATAAAATATGTAAAAAAATCACCTTAATTATATGTGAGTGTAAATATGAGAATAAGATAAATTATTCACCAAAAATGATAGTATGGAAACAATTATTGAATTTTGTACTATTAAAATAGACAACAAAGTGATTTTAAAAAATATTTAAAATAAGAAAAAATATCAAAAATCTTGGGTATGCTTATATATGCATGTACATACTATTTTGAGATTGTTTTGAGTATATATAAAAATACATAGAGAAAAATTGGGTATCAACAATAGGTATTCGTCACCACGCCTATACGCCACACACATTGAATTTCACATAGCGATTAAGTCGGGGATCCCTAATCTCTTGAGTCAAGTTTAGACCAAACACTTATCTCAATCCAATAGGTATTTTAAAGCTAAATTACCGCCTTACCTCTCGATTCCACCTCCAATCCACTCGTATCTAGTCATAATTAACTTAACAACATCAATTAACACTAAAAAAATCAACTCCAATGCATAATTATAGATTCTCCAATATTTTTCCGGAAAAGTCAAAAGTTTACCCCGGGCCCGCTTGGTCAAAACCCAAAATTTGGACCAAAATCCGATTACCCATTCATCCCCGAGCCCAGATATACAATTGGTTTTGGAATCCCACCTCAATTTGAGGTCTAGACCCCCAAATTTTGAAATTCCTAAGTTCTACCCAAAAATACCCAATTCCACCATGAAAAACCCTCGCTTCTAGGATGAATTTAAAAAAAAAGATGAAATAGATTGAAATAAATGAGTTAAGAATTATTTATCTATGATTTGGGGATAAACTTTCCCTAAGAAAATCGCCTCTTGAAGTTTATGTTTTGAAAAATGGGAGAATGAATGAAAAATACTGTCTAAGACCCTTTTACTCATTTGCAGATGTCGTAATTGCGACCTGAGCTTCATAAATGTGAAGCCCTTCACAGTCATGCTGCCTTCGCAAATGCGACACTTTGTCGCATTTGCGAACACTGTTCCTCGCAAATGCGAGTAAAAGATCGCATTTGCAATCATACCCCTTCCTAGACTCCCTTGGCAATTGCAAAGATTTGTTAGCATTTGTGAACTCTGTTGTTCCAGGATTTCTTCGCAATTGAGATAAATACCTCGAAATTTCCATGCCTTCTTGGTTCGTATTTGCGAATCCTGATCTCGTAATTGCGAGATCAGAGGCCTGCTACAGACACCAGTTACAGAAGCAAATTTCTAAGTTCCAAAATCACTCTGTAGCCTATCCAAAACTCACCCGAGCGCTCGGAGCTCCAAACCAAACATGCACACAAGTCTTAAAATATTATATGAACTTGCTAATTGATCAAATCGCCAAAATAACACCTAGAACTATGAATTTAGCACCAAATTGCATGAAATTTTCAAGATAGTTTCAAAACTTCTATTTTCTCAACCAAAGGTCCGAATCACATCAAATAAATTTTATTTTTCACCAAATTTCATAGATAAGATTTAAATATCATAACAGACATGTACCGGGCTCCAGAACCAAAATACAGGCCCGATACCAACAAGATCAAATCCTTTAAATTATTAGATTTTCAGTCTTATCAATTTCCTTCAAAAATTCATTTCTCGGGCTAGGAACCTCGAAATTCGATTTCGGACATACGCCCAGGTTTCATATTTTACTATGAATTCTCTGGGTGGTCGAAACACGGGTCCGGATCTGCTTACCCAAAATATTGACCTAAGTCAACAAAAATAATTTTTTATGCGAAAAATCATCATTTCTTAAATTTTTAACATAAGGTTGAATACACGCTCGGACTATGCATGCAAATCTAAGAAAGATAAAATGAGTCTTTGAAAGCCTCAGAACACAGAATCGAATTCAAAATAGAAGATGACCTTTTGGGTCATCATAGTCGAATTTGACCTGCTAATTCGAGCGAAGTCAAATTTTAACTTATTAATTCGAGCGAAGTTGAATTTTGACTTGTTAATTTGAGCGAATTTGAATATTGACTCATCAATTCGAGAAAAGTCGAATTTTAATTCACTTGGATATTGTCTTGTTGACTCGAGCGAGGTCAAATTTTGATTCGTAAATTCGAATGAAGTCTGTTTTCGGCTTACCGATTTGATCAAGGTTGTATTTTGACTTGCCGACTTCGAGCGAGGTTGAATTTTGACTCGTACATTCGAGCGAAGTCAAATTTGATTTGTAAGTTCAAGCGAGGTCAGATTTGACTTGCTGATTCGAGCGAGGTCAAATTTACTTTGTGAATTCGAGCGAGGTTAAATGTATGTTGATTCGAGCAAGGCCGAATGTAGACTTAGAAAATAGTTCAAGTGAGATCATATGTATATTTCCTTTGTGTTGGTGCGATTGTGTACATTTGGCATTGCATAAGATCGTCGTACTATTTTGTTAATTTATTGGAGAATATTACATGTTTCCTTTTGGCCCGTATGTATACTTTGAGTAGTCCCAGTTTGCCCAGTACCTTCATTTATCGATCTAGAGAGGTATTTGATAGGCGGGGCGATGGATGTCTTGTTTAAGCTTTGGGACGTCTTAATGTAAGGACGAGATTAAATTTTAGCTAGTTGTATCGTTGCATAGTCGCTACGCCGAGCGTGTGGGTGAGCTTATCCATGTGTTCTATCTGAAAGTCAGAGAGATTTGTACGTTTTTTGGGCTGGTGACCCAATCCCAGTCTATACAGGCTCTTTCCTTCATGGGGTTAAGTACCTATTTGTTGGAGAGATTCGTATGTTTTCCGGGCCGGTGACCCAATCCCAGTATATACATACTTTTCACTTTATGGCATTAAGTATCAACTTATTGGAGAGAGGCTTTCGCTCGATAGTTGCCCACAGGATGATATATTGTGGAGAGTGTTGTTTTGATGTCGTTTGTTCTCTGTTTGCGTAGTTGGGAGAATGTTCATGTTTCTATCTCGCTCAAAGAGAAAGAGAAACTTAAACCCAAACTAAATTGCTTGTTACCTCAACTTGATTAGTTGACGAATGGAGAGGGGCACTGTAATACGACTCGTTTTGACCCGTACTCGAATCCTGGCTTCATATTTAATCCTTGCCCCATGCTTAGTTTTGCCATTAGTCGAATCTGGGCATCTTGTGGACTAATAACTTATTTCACCCATTGGGATCTCGAGTTCGAGTCCCGGTCCGATCCAGTCCCAGGTGCACAAAAGTAAGGGGAACATGAGTCATACCGCAAACACATAGGCATGATAAGCTTGCTATTTCAAAGAATTACACAATAGGCTATCGTTCCTTCCTAAGAGGGAGAGGGCAGTGTGCATAAAGTGTAGTTGGTATCTAACATTAATATAGCAATAAGATGGTGGACGTGCTTAGTGTGTGGTGGCCATAATCCTATTTTGACAACTCACGCTTACAACATACTAGATTCACCCCTTCAGCAAGACGTGGTTTTCGCGTAAAAATCAAAATATAATTTCAATTTCTTGCAAAGATTTGACATAGGTTTGTTCGGCTATTTCAAGAGCTTGCCACAAATTTCCCGAGTTGGTATTTGTAATGAGAGGGCTAGGCTGCGACAACTGGGAAGTGAGACTCTGGCTGACTTTAGGTCTAGAGGAAACTAAAACTTGGGCTAGAAAATCCCCGCAGATGGTGCCAAATTGTCGACCAAAAAGTGTTAGACTTTTGACTGAACTAATAAAATAAGAATATTTAAGGCAAATCCTAGTGAAATATAATTTATCATAGATCTGAAATAAAGGATAAGAACAAGCAGGCATAACTGAACATAAACTTCAATTATAACAGTGATTAAACCCCATAATATAAGAAAAGGACGATGATTTTTATGATATTAAATGATAACAAAAAATACATAGATGAAAAGGGTCACCGTTATTGAATAAGGTTGACCACCATACATTCGATACAATGCACTAATGATGGATACTAAAGATCTAAGCTTCTTTCTCCTTTATCCTTGACGAGGAGTCTGAGATGAATATCCATCTTCATCTGTTAAGATATGTCTACCTGTATGTGTGAGTTTGTGTCAGCCCCCCCCCCTTTCGATTCTCTCTCATACGATATTTATACAAAAATACTTTCTTTACCCAACGGTCTTTAACCGGTGTACTTAAGTTCTTGGAATATTTCTCTAGAAATATCGAAGGGTTGAATTAGCCGTTCAGGCCGAATGGAGTGCTCGACCTCAACCGCAGCCGAATCACTCGTTAGTGTATTACTTCTCATATGTGACCTCGGCCCGGCTTGGTTAGTTCTTGGTCGTCCTCCATTAAGTAAGATTTTTCTGTTCAGATTTCGACCTATACAAATATGATTTATATTACTTTTATGTGACTTTTAAATACGTAAATTTATTTTAATTAAATTAATGAATCCCTAAAATGAAATAATTTGGTATTATATATGTCCGAACTTAATGAAATGAATGAAGGGGCATTTGCATCTATACCCACTTTTTGTGCCACATTTTAACCTGTGCCCGCTTTGCAAAAAAATTACAAGCGTACCCGCTTTTTCACATAACTTCAGCACACGGGGCTGAAGTAGCAAAGACAATTACACAAAACTTCAGTATTTTAGTAGCCGGGCCTGAAGTTCAGCTCTAGAGCTGAAGTTTTATTTTATAAGTTTTTGTTTAGTAACCGGAAAACTTCAACCAGTTATAAAATAAAAACTTCAGCTCTAGAGCTGAAGTTTTGCAGTTATAAAATAAAAACTCCAGCTCTAGAGCTGAAGTTTTTGTTTAGTAACCCAGAAACTTTAGCTTTAGAGCTTAAGTTTTCGAGTTATAAAATAAAAACTTAAGCTCTAGAGTTTAAATTTTCCAGTTATAAAATAAAAACTTAAGCAGTTTTCCAACTTAAGTTTTTCAGTTATAAAATAAAAACTTAAGTTCTAGAGCTTAAGTTTTTCAGTTATAAAATAAAAACTTAAGCAGTTTTCCAGGTTAAGTTTTACTGTTATAAAATAAAAATTTAAGCTCTTTTCCAGTGATAGAATAAAAACTTAAGCAGTTTTCCAGCTATAAAATAAAAACTTAAACAGTTTTCCAGTTATAAAATAAAAACTTAAGCTTTAGAGCTTAAGTTTTCCAGTTATAAAATAAAAACTTAAGCATTTTTCCAGCTTAAGTTTTTCATTTATAAAATAAAAACTTAAGCAGTTTTCCAGCTTAAGTTTTTCATTTATAAAATAAAAACTTAAGCAGTTTTCCAGCTTAAGTTTTCCAGTTATAAAATAAAAATTTAAGGAGCTGAAATTTTTGTTTAGTAATCGGGAAACTTCAGCTAGAGCTGAAGTTTGCCGGTTATAAAATAAAAACTTCAGCTCTCTAGAGCTGAAGTTTTCCAGTTATAAAGGGAAGCTAAATTTTTTTAAAAAGTGGGTACAGATACAAACAAAAAGACAAAACGACTACAAGTTAAAAGGGGCGCCCTATTTTTACATGAATGAATGAATGAATGTACAACATAATGGATCCAAGTTCATCCGGCCCAAAATTAGAATACTGGACAAAGGCCCAAATGAAATAATCAAAGGCCCATTTACAGTTTCCAGATCCAGTTCCTAATCGTTGGTTCCTATGCTGGGTTCTCTCTCTCTCTCTCTCTCGATAAAGTAAATCTATTCGATATTTTTGCCCTCTCAGAGGTGCTCTCAATCTCTGTGTCAATCATTTTCTGAAACGATAGATCTCGTTCACCTTTCTGTATCACTAAACATTGACAAGGTTCGGTTGCCAATTTCTTTCTGTATATTCGCATTGATTCTTTATCTTTCTTTTTGCGTTTTTAGGGAGAAATTTATTTATTATGATTTAGATCTTAAGGAACTGAAATTTTACTCTATTTTGCACCTTTATGCTACCAGTAGACACTGTTAAGTTTGACTTACTGTTTGTTAGGGTGAATATCGTAATTCAGTGGTGAAATTTTGATTTTTTTATTGGTTTCCAATATTTCACTACTATTAGATTATGTAAAAACTGATTTTAGAACAGTAATGAAAAGTTGATGCTTGATCAGGCTTACGTTGATAATGTGGAATTCAGCTTGGAAAACAGCTTTGCTATCCTCGTCAACAGTTACAATTGAGCTTATTTTATTCTCAGATAGGGAAACTTAAACATGATTTGAAATTATAGTTAAATCATGCATTCATTGATGTGCAAACTCTCACGGGTACACATATAACTCAAATAGTGTTTGAAGGGGAGCCTTGGAGTAACCGATAAAGTTGCTGCCATGTGACCCAGGAGGTCACAGGTTCGAGCTGTGGAAACAGTCTCTTGCAGAAATGCAGGGTAATGCTGCGGCTCTTGTGGTCCGGCCCTTCCCCGGACCCCGCGCGTAGCGGGAGCTTAGTGCACCAGGTTGCCCTTTTAGTGTTTGTCCGAACGTTTTCTATTCATCTCGACTCTTGAGTAGCAAATACAAGATTCGATGTTTACTCTTTTCTTTCCGGTATTTTGATTATGATTTTTTTTTTAGTGTTTTACTTTACGCGTCACAACAATTAGGAATCAAGAATGTATATCTTTAGATCAAAGAGGGTTCTAGCATAATGGTATCTTTCTGTGGTATTGCGTTCTGCTCGGTCTCTGCGCATATATAGTTGTGATTATTACGTACATGCATATAGGTCCGAACCCATTTCAGAAGGAAGTAGTGGGTGCAGCAGTACTCTGCATTTTACTGGCTTATAGCCTGTTTGGCCAAGCTTCTCAGGAGGTAAGAAGTGCTTTTTTTCCCAAAAGTACTTTTTTTTCCTAACTTGAGGTGTTTGGCCAAGCTTATTTAGGAAAAAAAAGT
>MU676301.1:33606-56017 GCA_026770625.1 Nicotiana glauca
TTCTAAAAAGCTTGGCCAAACACAAATTATTTCTCAAAAGTGCTTTTCAGACTGATTAGCCAAACACAAACTGCTTCTCTCCAAAAGTACTTTTTTCAAAAGCACTTTTGAAAAAAGCACTTCTCAAAATAAACTGATTTCTCCAGCTTGGCCAAACAGGCTATTAAAGTCCATTATACACCTTTATTAGAGCTTATGGACTCTACCCGCATGTATGCCGTAAATCTCGTATGTATTTGCTAATATGTTATCCATGTTGCTTATGTGTTTTATACTTAGTGCTGGATTTTTATTTATGACGTTATGGCAGAGAATAATATATTGAAGTTGGGAAAATGGCTGACGACAGTAAGGCAACTGAGAACCATAGCGTCTCTTCTGATAATAACTTATCTCCAGAGAGCGGTAATGAGGTATCAATTGATTCCTTAGCACGACAGGTGCAAGAATCTCTCTCACTGGCGAAGAAGCATAAGTTTTGGGAGACTCAACCAGTGGGCCAGTTTAAGGATCTTGGAGATACAAGCTTGCCCGAAGGTCCTATTGAACCTCCGACACCCTTATCTGAAGTTAAGCAGGAGCCTTACAATCTTCCTAGTCCATATGAGTGGACCACCTGTGATTTGGACTCAGAAGATATGTGTAATGAGGTTTATGTTCTGCTAACAAACAATTATGTCGAAGATGATGAGAACATGTTTAGGTTCAATTACTCAAAGGAATTTCTTCGATGGGCACTTCATCCTCCAGGTTACTACAGGAGCTGGCACATTGGAGTCAGAGTGAAGACCTCGAAGAAATTGGTTGCCTTTATTACAGGGGTACCGGCAAAGATACGTGCTAGAGATACTGTTGTGATCATGGCGGAGATCAACTTTCTGTGTGTTCATAAGAAGCTTAGGTCAAAAAGACTTGCTCCTGTCATGATAAAGGAGGTCACGAGGAGAGTGCACTTGGAAAACATTTGGCAAGCTGCTTATACAGCTGGGGTGGTCCTTCCAACACCTATATCAACATGTCAATATTGGCATAGATCTTTGAATCCAAAGAAGCTTATCGATGTTGGGTTTTCTAGGCTTGGCCCTAGAATGACAATGAGCCGCACAATAAAGCTGTATAAGCTACCTGATCAGACTGTCACACCTGGGTTCAGAAAGATGGAGCCCCATGATGTTCCCGCCGTTACTCGGTTGCTTAGGAATTACTTGAAGCAGTTTGCAGTAGCACCTGATTTTGATGAAAATGACGTGGAACACTGGCTTCTGCCAAAGGAGGATGTTGTTGACAGCTATCTGGTTGAAAGCCCCGAGACTCATGAAATCACGGACTTCTGTAGTTTTTACACACTTCCTTCATCGATTCTTGGTAATCAGAATTATTCCACTCTGAAGGCTGCTTATTCTTATTACAACGTTTCCACTAAGACTCCATGGATTCAGTTGATGAATGATGCCCTCATTGTGGCAAAGCAAAAGGATTTTGACGTTTTCAACGCCCTAGATGTTATGCATAACGAAACATTCTTGAAGGAACTTAAGTTTGGCCCTGGTGATGGGAAACTCCACTACTATCTCTACAACTATCGACTAAAGCATGTTTTAAGATCATCAGAACTTGGGCTTGTACTGTTGTAGTTTGTGCACTGAAGATTGTTGGCTGCCTGGGAAGCATTTTTGGTAATATGTGTTCAGTTCTCGTTTTAGCGCCCACCCTAATTGCCCTGTTAAACTATGTTTGCTTCCATGTCTACATTTAGGCGCCAGTGTGAAACTTCTGAACATAATTTTCTTTTTTCCTCTTAATTTAATTGTACTTTATGATGTCTCATCTTCCATG
This sequence comes from Nicotiana glauca, assembly GCA_026770625.1. NCBI lineage: Eukaryota > Viridiplantae > Streptophyta > Magnoliopsida > Solanales > Solanaceae > Nicotiana > Nicotiana glauca. The sequence goes on from MU676301.1 coordinate 35,443, forward strand.
GTTCATCCATTTTTGATCCCAAGATCATAAGCATTCTTAACTATGGAGAAATAATTTCTTTCTTATCTCTTGTTAATTGTCATCTTTTGTACAATTCCAGAATCATTTCTTTGCTTGATTTCCCTTTCCTTGGGAATTTTGAAAGCAATTATGTCATATTCAGAGATTACTAGAATCATGACTAGTCTAATTTCCTTCCGCATATGATTGGAATTGCGTATATGAAGAATTCTAGTAGGCTTTTTAAGACCCTGAAATATGGACTCTAGAAAAAAGAGAATATTCTTTCTACTTTGATTAGAAAACAAGTTCCCTCCAAGGTATTCCCCCTTCTCATTAGAAAGACAATGCATTTTTGGGGGATAACAAGCAGATACTCTGTTAACAAAGGCAATTTTAATTTACATTGCTGTCTAAACACACCGTTAGAAAAACAAAATGCGCAAGTCTTTTTGGCTTCTACCTAATCATGTCTAATGTTTTATTTTAAGTAATCATGCATGTTGTTTAACGGAGAAAAAATATACAGAGCTGGCTGATTCAGTACGCCAGCAAATGTTTAACTATTCAACAATATTGTTCCTCACCACTAAAGAGGGCAAGAAATATATCATTTGAAACTCTGTGAACAAGAACAAGTGAAATTGAATGTGAGAGTTAACCGACAGCTTGTATTACAGAAAAGTTTAGATAGATGGAATACCAAAACGGAGGGTTAATTTCATAGGTGGTCATCCAACTAATTGTCAGCTTCACAAAAGTCACTTAACTTTGTCACTTTAAAATAACTAAACTTATTGAATATAACTTTAAAGTCATTCTAACTGTTGCCCCAACTTATATCCACCGGAAATATAACGTGGCAACATAAAGTCCGGTAATGACTTTATTAAAATGCCACGTCAGTTTATAAGAACCCGCTTTTATATTAATCCTTTTCAACCCTTCCTCTTATTTACCATACCATTACCCATTAACGCCTAACCCAAATGTGTTGTATAATCAAACCGCCGAATCGCTAGACATCAAGCGATTCCCATTTCACTCAACTTTTTCCCTTCTCCATTCCTTTGATTTCGACTGTCTTCTGTCTTCGGCTTCACGTGTTGCTTTTTCATGCATTTATTAAATGTAAACATATTTTACCTTATACAGTGCTATATGTCTCTTGATTTATTACGCCCACAAATTAATTCAATGGAAGATGACGGTCAATATTTTGTGGTCAGCACTACACATTAAAAATTGGAAGATAAGCAACATAACACGTAACAAGCCAAACAACTAGCACCGATGAATGTGGTTGGACAAATATAATCCTTACCGTTAATCAAATGTCTCAAATTCAAGCATTAGTAATGGATTGGTGGATGTGGATAGATAAATATGATCCTTAACATTAATCATGTGTCTTAAATTCAAGCATTAGTAATGAAAATATAGCTCGTAGAGAGCGTTTTCTCTTTTCATTGGCTCTACATGGCCTAAATTCACATTAGTCAAGCTAGTGAATACTCCATGGATGGTTAAACACACAAAAAAAAAAAAAAAGAACAACAACAACAACAAAAAGAAGAACTTGTAGGCCAATTATTTTTCAAAACCTTAATTTGTGTAATAATTTTGAGCTAATCCGCTTTGCTTTACCATAACATTGTTTAGAGTTAACAATGTTGAGTAATAATAGAAGCTCTACTTTGAATGTGCTATAGTGCTTGTGAGCACGTGATTTTTGCTTCGCTTAAATTATTCTTATATAATTCATTAAAATTAGGATTTTTCTTTTGTTATTTGAATTTTAGGGAATTAATTGCATGATTTTTGTGTTTTATTTGCATGTTTGTGTGTGCATTTTAATTAATAAAATTCGAAAATATAAAAATAGCATTTAGGTTCCAATTTTAGCATTTTGTTAGTGAATCAATACTACAAAAAATAAAGAAAACAATAAAAATGATTCTTTTGCATTTCTATTTTTAATTTCCCTTAGTTTGCTTTTAAATTAGGAGTTAGTTTATTTGAGAATTAATTAGTATAATTTTCGAGTTAATGTGAGTCTTTACTTTTAATCTTGCATTTAATAAAAATCAGAAAAATTAAATTAAAAAAAAAAGAGAGAGAATAAAGAAGGAAAAGAAAAGAAAGCCAATAAAGGGAAAATGAAATAAAGAAGAAGCAGGCCAATTTTTGGGCCATTTGGTTAGCCCAATTGGCAAAAATGCCTAACCGGACCAAGCCCAAATACAAAAATACCCGGTCTAGGTCCTCCATCCCCTAAAACGACACCGTTTAAGTCCCAATCCATCTTGACAGTTCACTTCTCTAATCCAGCGGTCCCTATAGTTCAAGGGTAATTAAATAAAACTGTCCAAATCCTGTAATAACCCTAGAGACTAGAACCGTCTTCCTTGTACCTCTTCCCCTCCGGCGGCCCCGCTCAATTCCGTAGCCGGAAATTGCCCACGATGGCGGTAAACCCCCAAATGCCCCCAAATTTACACCATCAACTCTCCTTCCCCTCCTCTTTCGAACCCCCAGAATATTTTTCCTCGAATGTGAGCCCATCTCCTCAAATAATCAAAAACAGTGGCGCCGCCTCCGCCGCCCACAGCGGCGCCACCACCAAACAACCCCAGTTTTACACCATATATTCTCTCCAAGGCCCTCTTCCCAAATCCATTGCCATCTTCGTCCAAATCCTCCTACATCTCCTCGAATTTCATATCGAAAATGGACCTCGAAACCCTAATTTTCAAAACTTTGGAGTTCTTTCTATTTTGGGCTGTGATAATCCTTAATCTTGTGTTTCTCATGGAAACACACGATTAAGGATAAGTTTCAGTCCAAATTTTGCAAAGGCTTGGCCGGGTTCACAGTTCAATTAGGTATTTTCCTTTTCTTGTTTTAATCTTGATTTTATTTCTGATTCAGATTGTGTTTTGGCAATTTTGATAATTAGTTTAGTATTTGGTTTAAATGCATTTGATATAGCTTCTAATTCAGTAGTTTTTCATTTATTCTTAGGGTTGATTGCTGTATGTGTTTCATTCTGTTCCATTAATTGTTTTGTAGTTTAATTCCGTTTCATTTTATTCAATCCTGGGTTGGTAGTTTTAGATTTTAGTTTAATTGTTGTTTCAAATCTATTTTGGGTACTGTTTGATTTTGATTTGATTGAATTAATAATTCTGTTAGTTTAATTAGTTTAGTTTAATTCATTTTAATTTTATCAATAATTGTTCTTTAATTCAGTATTTATTTTCAAAGTCATTAGGCTTAGGTGATTGGTTATAGCTGAATAATTCAACCCTTTGATTAGCTATAGTTGACTTTAACTAGGGTAAAAGAGGGTGATGTCTAGTTTGGTATAGGACTAGTAATTTCAGGGGTATTTTTGGGCATTTAAAAATGGGTTAGAATGTTGTAGGTTAAAATAGAATTCCCTAGGGCTTCAGCTATAATTTCAGAAACTTAGGGTAATAACTTGGGCCACAAATCAAAATTTTAGGGACTAATAAACAAAATTTGAAAATAAAAAGAGGAAAAAATGAGTGAGTGAATTCTAGAATCTTCCTGCCCCTTTCCTGCCTATAGAAGGCAGCTTATATGCCTTCAATTGCAAGTTTCCAATCTGAAAAATTCCCATAAAAGTTTCAATCTTTGAAAATTCCCCAAAAATTTCCAGCTTCCATTTTTCCCCAAAAAAACCATTTCTGCAAATCTGAGCCTCCAAATTTGAATTTCAAATCCAAAGAAGTTCAAAATTTGAACTCTTATAGTTAAAAACTTCTTTTAGATTAGCAGAAAACTAAAAAAATACTGTTCTATTGAGATTTTGTTTTTTTTTTTAAAATTTTAACTTGTAATGGCTATGTGCATATGAAATTTTCTGAGTGTCCTGGATCCAATTGCCAGTTCGTTTGGGGTCTGTTCAAGTTGTTTTTAGTCAGTTTATTGGTTGATTTGGGTTTGAAACACTTCCTGGGTTGATTTCAAGTTAAATTTGGTCTATTCAAGTTAATTTTGGGCTGTCTATTGGTTGTATTGCATTGCTGGGATTCCAAACTGCCTGCTGTTATTTTCCTGCGGTTGTGAACTGTTGTTTGATCCTGCTAATCACCTGAACTAATCACCTGAACTACTGCTGATCCTCTCATTCTTCACTTCTATTTTATTTCCAGGTATATTCACAAACTTGAATGATGTGGAAGATTATATCAACATGTATAGATACATTTGGTGTTGAATACTGAAGAACTGCCTTTTTGCACATGGATCTTCTACTCTTGTCATTTAGCTTAGAAATTTAGTTTATTTGAGTTATTTGAACCGTATTTTAATTGTATTGATAGGACTATTGAGATTATGTTGGGTTTCTGGACTTTTATAACGGTATATCTGCCTTACTAATGGCGTTATGTTTCATTTCCTGAAGCTTAAGTGTTCATAGCATGATTTTGGCTAGTAATGTTAGTACTAGTATAATCTAGTTTACATGCATTAGTCATTGAGGTATTCAATTTCCAGATTCGATCCATGTCTAACATAGCTTAACCTACTTTGAGTGAAGTGAATCGTCTATTGATACTTCCGGATCCCATATATCATAGTTAGCAGCGTACTTGTGATGTGAATATACATACGAAACTTGGGCTTAAGGTCAACATGTATAGATTTAAATAAGTTTGAAATCATTCATCAATCCCCAAATTGTTTGAGTCCAGTCCAATTGAAATATGAGTTTTGCATTTACGAGCTTAAACTGGACAACTTTGATTAAATAAGGTTTGAGCGTGAAATTTGTATGTACAAGGCCCAGATATTTAGGTTCAGCTTCACAGCTGAAACCCGCACACCAACCCACTCTAGGCCTGGTTCCTTCAACCAAAGGCCCAATCAGTATGAGATGGCAATTTGGACCTCATGGACAGGCCCGAGATCTGCTAGACATTTACTTAATCTTGCTAAATTTTATCATTTTGGAATTGATCTCTAGGCCTAAAAGATTTAAGATTTTACTTCATAATTTGGCATAATATCAAATTTGACCCCGAGTTTTTTCGCTAATTAACTAGGGCTCTTTAGGGACAAATGCAATAGAAAATCGTAGTTTGCTCTAGGTTGGTCTCTAAATAATAAAACGAGGTGAGCCCCACCAAATAAAAAATGCATACATTGCGGGGCCCTCTTTAAATGTTTCTATTAAAATACTTAGAATTCGGAACATGTCGTTTAGTGCAATTCACGGCTTCCCACAAAGTTAATAATACGCTAGTTGCTTTAGTCATGTTATTTAAATAATATTACTTTCCTAAACTCGGGTGCACATTTATGTGACCCAAATCCAAATCTCAACGAAGTCGAAATGTATCAAAAACCGCGGGTGCATTTATGTGATGTGGTTCGAGATGTGTTTTCACGACGTTGCAATTCTTTTAAAAAATAATAATAAAAGCGGTTTAAAATTAAAAGCACAGAAGTTAAAACATATATTAAAATTAGATTTTTAGCCAATTATAATAATTTAAGCGACCGTGCTGGAACCACGGGATCCGGGGGTGCGTAACACCTTCCCTCGGGTCAACAAAATTCCTTAATCAGAATTTTTGGTTCGCAGACTCCAACTGGGAAGTCGAAGTTTTCTTCGATTTGGGATTCAAGTTAAACCGGTGACTTGGGACACCAAAAGCCAATCCTATCCCAAGTGGCGACTCTAAAAAATAAATAAATAATCCTATTTCGAATAATGTCACTTTAAATGAAAAAACTCCCTTATACATTATCCTTCGGGGTAGGTGTGTAAAAAAAGGAGGTATGACAGTGCTAAAAGAAAAGGCCTGTCTAAACGAATGTATGGATAAAATTGTAATGAACAGAAATAACATAAATTGGTCGGATGTATTTTATCCGTTTGGACAAAGTTGTAATGGGTTTATTTTAAATATGGGTCCTTATAAGCTGATGTGGCATACTTAAAATGCAATTATCGGATTTCAGCTGCCATGTCAGATTTTCGGAGGGTGTATGTTGAGGGAACAGCCAAAATGACTTTAAAGTTATAGTCTATTAGTTGAGTTATTTTAAAGTGACAAATGAAAGTTGAGTGACATTTGTGAAATTAGCATTTAGTTGGACGACGATTCCTGAAATTACCCCCGAAATAGAGTATATTAATGGCCGTAATTCTTCGCAAAAGGTGATTTAATTTTACAGTAAATATATATTAGTTGGCAGCCTCGAGTTGGAGTTACTAACCCATTGCTACCAGGAATTTGAAAAGCATCAGTTCGTGTCATGAGCTTTATATACAAATCATTGCACAAAGTGATCAAGCCAAGAACATAAATTCACCTCGTAAACCTGTAAACACAACCAAGGCAAGAATAAAAGACATAAAGAAGCAAAATTTTGATAACAAGATGGAAAGAAGCAAACTTTGAATATCAAATCCAGCCAAAAGCGGGTGGACGCATTTTGTCGGGACGAGTATGAAGATGGCGAAGTAATGGAGTAGGGCCTAGATTAGTGCCTTTGCCCGTCTATAGGCCGTTTACTACCTTTACCCGTAGCTTCGAAGATGCATATATAGCCTCTCCTCTGGGCTTCGGTGACCATAAAATACTCAAATGATGTGGGTGACAAATGGTTAATCTCCAAATTAGCCCATGTCATCTGAAACTTAGTTCAAGGGGAAAATTGCTGGTGTGTGTGAATAAAGTCTCACGTAGAAAACAAAAAGAAGTTACTCATAATGATTTGAATACTCTTATGGTGTGAGGCCCTTTGGAGAAAACTATGCGGGTTTGACCCAACGGATAATATTACACTATGTTATCTTAGGCCTCCGGGATAGATTGTCTATGCTCCAGTTGGCCAGCTTCAAAAATCATTTCACTATATATACCTGCATATATGGCAGAGCCGCAGAGACGTCATATAGCCAACAAAAGCCACCAAAACTTGCATTATGTTGTTAGGTTTTCTACAAACAGGCCAAAAGATGGATCAGCAGTGATCAAGTCAAAAAAATAATCGCACAGTTCTTGGAATAATCGGGATATTCCCTTACTAATTCAAGACAATTCTCATATATCTTGTTTTCACTATTCGGAGAATCATCCAAACAAAAATTTGAAAAGTATCTTAACAGGAAAAAGTCTTAAGATATAAAGCACAACACTTTTCACTATACCTGCGAAATTTGCTTAGAATGTTTTATCATTTTTAAGTAAGGTCTTGCAGTTTCAAGATCCTTTAGCTGCAATTTTCTAAATTCATTACCAGCAAGTCTCAGCTCCTGGGCAGGACAAGTTACTTTAGCTAGGAGCGTCATCTCCTTCAGCTCAGCTCCTCGTTAACTATGCTAAACTTGCGTGTTAACTGTTAAGCATATAGGCTAGAGCTAATGTATCCAGGGGCGGATGCACCATAGAACTACCGGGTCAACTGAAATCAGTACTTTTGACGCGAAGCATAAGTTTATGTGTCAAAAATTACTAAAATTGCAATAAATAGTAGATATGAACCCATAACTTTAAATGCTGAACCCATAGAACAAAAATCCTAAATCCGCCTCTGAATGTAGTTGGTTAATCTCTTCTTTCGAGCATAATTGGACCCGTGAACCACTGTGCACTTTGCTCTTCTCAGGAGTTTAGCTAGTATTTTCTTTAGTTAAGTAGTAAGTAATTGGTATCATATTGAGCACCAGCCTAGTCACTCAACTCATCCACCAATTCAATTCGAATTTTTAACACATTCGGATAATTCAGGGCCAACATCTCGTCTTTCCTCGCATTCTTGGACATGAAGCAGCAGGGTATGTACTATGTGTGTTTCAATTAATTGATTTAAATTCATCTTTTGTTGTCTCTAAAACCAAAAGTGTAGTGTGTTTGACTCAAAAGTTATTAAATACTTTTTAAGCAAATCAATCAAAAGAAATGAAGGAGTAAATCGTAATCGAAAATAATAAACCTAGGATAATCTTGATAATCGGTTTTGCAACAATAGTATATGTGAGAGAGAAAGAGAGAGAATGTTAGAGAGATGAGAGAGCAAGAGAACTTGTATATTAAAAAGTCCCCCCCCTCCCCCACAAAGCTCGGATCCCCTTTATATAATAGGGGATCCTTGTTTAAGTATTAAAAGGCAGAACCAAAGTACATACTATAGAGGGGCCGACGGGGTTATGAAGTCGTTTCTCCTATTATCCCCAAGTCGTCCTTCTGTCACGGCTCGCGTATGTTTAGCGGTCGGTCATGCTGACTTAGGGACGTGATTAGTCAAATTCGACCACATACAATTAGTCCCTCCGCTCATCGGGGTCGCAGCGAGGTGCGTCCTCGATGGGCGGAATCGGTGCCTTTGTTCAGGGAGAGTTTGACTTGTCAAAGGGTTGCGACGTGACCGGTGGGAGATAGTAATCATAACTGTCAGAGCGTCGAAACGAAACGCCTTCCTTTGTATGACGTCAGCGTTCACATGCGTCATCATTGTGCGTATTCTCGAGGCAGGAAAATAGATGCTTTGGCGCCTAGTTTTCTGTGTTGATTTGAAATCTACTGCCACCCAACCTTATAAATAGGGAAAAGGTTTAACTTGGTTCGAACTTTGGTCATTTGTAAGAGTATTCCAACCCTTCAGTTTATATTTTCACATTCTGGTACTTTTACCTTTGATCGAAAATTTCCTTCTTCTTCGTTGTGCTGTGTGCAATTCTTTCTCAACCGAATTCATGCCTAAACCTCGCCGAAACGATGAGAGGGTCCCGAAACCTGCTCCATCAAACGTGCCACCCCCTTCCGATGGCGGAGAGATGGAGGAAGAAGAGGACATCAATCCTCTTGTGATAGAAGCACTATTACCAAAGCATCCATCGTCTCGAAGCGATTTCAACAAGGACTTTCCCACTCCGACTTCGGTGCTTTCCGAGTCACGAAGGAATTACTTAGATGATCTCCGCATTAAGTACGGCATACTTGCCCACATAGAGATGATTCCAGCGGGGAGAGATCACGTGGATGTTCACAGGCCAGGGTACTGTGCCTTTTATGAATACCCCTTTTTGATTGGCTGTGGCCTTCCTCTTTTTCCTTTAGTGGAGGAGCTTTGCCAATTCTGTAAGATATGCCCGGCTCAACTCATGTCGTATACCCTAAAAGTGCTTCAGCTACTGACCAATTATGCGGAGTTGGCCTGATGTGAAGTCTCGGTTCATCACCTCTTACAATTGTTCAATACCGGTTATCTGAGAGGGACCATGGTGCATTTAAGAAGCCGTGGCACGAAAGGATTAGTGGTCGGAACTGACGACCGAGCAAGCCACGGATTATGGCGTAAATATTTCTTTATTAGGACCGAGCATGTGGTCTCTAATCCCGCCGGATTCCCAGAGAGGTGGAATTCGACACATAAGTATTGCAATTTGTTAAGTTCCTTGTTACTTGTTACTGTTGCAATTCTAATTCTTGTATTGCAGCCATGGTTCGTCCGCCCCAGCCCGTCATCAGTCTCAGGAGATGGGTTGTCGGCTTGCTACCCCACGCGAAAGAGACCCGCACGTGGCTTGTCTTCATGAAGCGTTATGGCTCCAAAGTCTCTTCAGGTAGATTTCTAGTTTTTGTCTTGTAAGTTTTGCAATCCTGCTCACTTGTTTATCTTTATGACAACAGGTCGAGGTGCTTCTAGGAGGAGGGCGCCAGTCCTTAACTTTATGCGATTCGACATTGCCTCGGATGCTCGTGATATATTATGCGAGTCTATCCGAGAGGGTCTCCCTCTAGCTCCTTTATTGGGGGTCACATCCGCAACTACGGTTATAGGGGAGTCGGCATCGTTGGCACTGGCCCCGCAACTCGTGGACGAGTCTTCCAATGGCGAGGAGCCGTTGGAAAGAAAAATGAGGAGGCTAGAGATGGGTAAGGGGGTGGCCACCGAGGCTGATGGAAGTGGGGCACCTCGAATGATGCCCAGACCTGTACTCATGGCCGACGCCATTCTATCTGGGAGGCCAGCTCAACAGAGTAGTGCCGCTCCTGGTACTAGTTCAGTGCTTGCCGTTGAGGGGGGTCATCGACTAACGTCGGAGGACCTGACAAGGAAGTTGAGGAGTCATACTCTAACATCGCCCAGGAGGATTGTAATTGAGTTTGTGGGTGGTTACACCCACTTGGAGATGAAGACAGATGGGTCAGACTGTCGCATTATGATTTCGGGGGTTTACAACTTGGTGTTAAACAGTGAGCAGGTTGCATCGGCCCTTACCCTACTATGTGCCACCCCTGAGAGTGAGACCCTCAATACTGTGAACGATGCGGAGTTGTCACGAAGGGTTGCCAGCATGGCTTTATAGGTACTCTTTATTCTCTTTCTCTCTTCCGCGTGTTATAGGACTGACCTGAGGCGTGCTTATTTCTGCTTTTATTTTTAGACCCTCGTTTTGGAAGTGGAGAGGGGACACCGTGAGCAGAAAAGGATGGCCCTCTACAAAAAGATGCTGAAGAAGTGTCGAAAATATTGCTCTAAGCACCAAGCGGTGGTCGACCTCTACTAGCGGGACCCCGAGTTTCAAGTGTTTTACGAGGGGCTTGAATAGAGGCAGGCCCAGTTGGAGCGCAGGGGGGCTGAGCTGGAAGAGACGAATAGTGAGCTAATGAAAGTCGTGGCCCCTAACAACGAGTTGGACACGCTCCTTAGGGCAAAAGATGACGAGCTCGAACTGGGTCTTGGGGTGGCGGTGGAGAATGTCGACCTGTAGTGGAGGGTGGCAGATCTGACCACCGATCTTGATGCCAGAATGGCAGAAATTAATGGACTTAGGGAAGAGCTAAGTATTAGTGCCGGTAGAGTGATGGAATTACAAAGGTAGATCACTCCCCCAAGGTTAGAGGAAGTGAGTCACATTTCTCAGCCCTCCTCGTCTCGTCCCCCGTCTGGACGGGGTACGCGTCGTAGTATGTATGAGATGTGGGTCTTTGCGGAGGCTCGACTCGACGTGTATGGAGAAATTCATATTGAGGGCCGGGCGACGGAGGAGGAAGTTTAGGCAAGGCGAAGCGAGGCTCACATTGCTCGTGAAACATATGGGTACTACCCCGACTCTCCCGATGGGGAGGGTTCTGCTTTCGAGGACGTCAATTGCCTCGACTCAGATTCTTGGTATAATGACTTTTACCCACAAGGGGGTGACGAGTAGTTAAAAATTTGTATACTTGTGTATATTTTTGGCTTGTGGAATGTACTGGAGCCCGTCCATGGGGGCGAATGTAAATATTTTTGTTGCAATACAAACTTTACTTTTGTTGCTTCGTCCATTTGTTGCATTTCCCTTCTTGGGTTTTCTTTTATAATGCTTAGCCTCCGTAGAGGTCGCTTTTGTTATTCGTTAAAAAGATTATGTCGTGGTTCGAGCGCGGTCGAACTGATGTTGATGGCCTTAGCCATTAGGATGTTTCATCGACTACCGTCGAAGTAGTATCCATGGTGGTTCGAACAAGGTCAAACCGATGTAGATGGCCTCAGCCGGATATTGCTTCGACTATCGTCGAAGTAGTATCTGTCGTGATTCAAACGAAGTCGAACCGATGTCGATGGCCTTAGCCATTAGGATGTTGCTTCAGATGTCGTTGAAGCAGTATCCGTCGTGGTTCAAAGGAGGTTGAACCGATGTCTATGGCCTTAGCCATTAGGATGTTGCTTAGGCTGTCATCGAAGCAGTATCCGTCATGGTTCGAATGAGGTCAAACCGATGTCGATGGCCTTAGCCATTAGGATGTATCTTAGGCTGTCGTCGAAGTAGTATCCATTATGGTTCGAACGAGGTCAAACCGATGTCGATGGCCTTAGCCATTAGGATGTTGCTTCGGCTATCATCGAAGCAATAACCATCGTGGTTCGAACGAGGTCGAACCGATGTCGATGGCCTTAGCCATTAGGATGTTGCTTTGACTGTCGTTGAAGTAGTATCCATCGTGGTTAAAACGAGTCGAACCGATGTCGATGTCCTTAGCCATTAGGATATTGCTTTGATTGTTGTCGAAGTAGTATCCTTCGTGGTTCGAACGAGGTTGAACCGGTGTCGAGTGCCTTAGCCATTAAGATGTTGCTTCGACTATCATCGAAGTAGTATCTGTTGTGGTTCGAACGAGGTCAAACCGATGTCGATGGCCTTTACCATTAGGATGTTTCTTCGACTGTCGTCGAAGTAGTATCTGTTATGGTTCGAATAAGGTCGAATTGATGTTGATGGCCTTTAGCCATTAGGATGTTGCTTCGACTATCGTCGAAGTAGTATCCGTCGTGGTTCGAATGAGGTCGAACCGATGTCGATGGCCTTAGCCATTAGGATGTTGCTTCGACTATCATCAAAGTAGTATCTGTTGTGGTTCGAATGAGGTCGAACCGATGTCGATGGCCTTAGCCATTAGGATGTTGCTTCGATTGTCGTTGAAGTAGTATCCGTCATGGTTCGAATGAGGTCGAACCGATGTTGATGGTTTTAGCTATTAGGATGTTGCTTCGACTGTCGTCGAAGTATTATCCGTTGTGGTTCGAACGAGGTCGAACCGATGTCGATTGCCTTAGCCATAAGGATATTGCTTTGGCTGTCATTGACGCAGTATCCGTCGTGGTTCGAACGAGGTTGAACCGATGTCGATGGCCTTAGCCATTAAGATAGTGCTTTGACTATTGTTGAAGCAGTATCTGTCGTGGTTCGAACGAGGTCGAACCAATGTCGATGGCCTTAGACATTAGGATATTGGTTCGGGTGTCGTCGAATCAAAATCCGTCGTGGTTCGAACGAGGTCGAACCGATATTGATGGCCTTAGCCATTAGGATGTTGCTTCGACTGTCGTCGAAGTAGTATCCGTTGTGGTTCAAACAAGGTCAAACCAATGTCGATGGCCTTTATCCATTAGGATGTTTCTTCGACTGTCGACGAAGTAGTATCCATCGTGGTCCGAACGAGGCCGAACCAACGTCGATGGCCTTAGCCATTAGTATTTTGCTTCGACTGTCGTCGAACTAGTATCCATCGTGGTTCGGACGAGGTCGAACCAATGTCGATGGCATTAGCCATTAGGATATTGCTTTGGCTGTCTTCAAAATTGTATCCGTCGTGGTTCGAATAAGGTCGAACCGATGTCGATGATCTTAGCCATTAGGATGTTGCTTCGACTGTCATCGAAGTATTATCCGTCGTGGTTCGAACAAGGTCAAAACGATGTCGATGGCCTTAGCCATTAGGATGTTGCTTCGGCTGTCATCGAAGTAGTTTCCAATGTGGTTCGATCGAGGTCAAACTGATATCGATGGCCTTAGCCATTAGGATGTTGCTTTGGCTGTTGTCGAAGCAGTATTCCTGGTGGTTCAAACGAGGTGGAACCGATGTCGATGGCCTTAGCCATTAGGATGTTGCTTCGGCTGTCGTTGAAGCAATATCCGTCGTGGTTCGAACGAGGTAGAACCGATGTCGATGGCCTTAGCCATTAGGATGTTGCTTCGACTGTCGTCGAAATAGTATCCATCGTAGTTCAAACGAGGTCGAACCGATGTCGATGACCTTTAGCCATTAGGATGTGGCTTCGACTGTCATCGAAGTAGTATCCATCGTGGTTCGAACGAGGTCAAACCGATGTCGAAGGTCTTAGCCATTAGGATGTTGCTTCGACTGTTGTCGAAGTAGTTTCTGTCATGGTTCGAACGAGGTCGAACCGAAGTAGATGGCCTTTAGCCATTAGGATGTTGCTTCGACTATCGTCGAAGTAGTATCCGTCGTGGTTAGAACAACGTCAAACCGATATCGATGGCCTTAGCCATTAGGATGTTTCTTCGACTGTCGTCGAAGTAGTATTCGTCGTGGTTTGAACGAGGTCGAACTGATGTCGATAGCCTTAGCTATTAGGATATTGCTTTGGTTTCAAAGTAGTATCAGTCATGGTTCGAATGAGGTCGAACGATGTCGATGGTCTTAGCCATTAGGATGTTTTTTCGACTGTCATCGAAGTAGTATCCGTCATGGTCCGAACGAGGTCGAACCGATGTAGATGGACTTTAGCCATTAGGATGTTGCGTCGATTGTCGCCAAAGTAGTATTCATCGTGGCTTGAACGAGGTCAAACCGATGTCGATGGACTTAGCCGTTAGGATGCTGCTTCGGTTGTGGTCAAAGTAGTATCTGTCATAGTTCGAATGAGGTCGAATCGATGTCGAAGGTCTTAGCCATTAGGATGTTTCTTCGACTGTCATCGAAATAGTATCCGTCGTGATTCGAACGAGGTCAATTCGATATCGATGGCCTTAGCCATTCGGATATCTCTTCGGCTGTCGTCGAAGTAGTATCCGTCGTGGTTCAAACGAGGTCAAACCGATGTCGATTGCCTTAGCCATTAGGATGTTGCTTTGGTTGTGGTCAAAGTAGTATCCGCCGTGGTTCAAATGAGGTCGAACCAATATCGATGGTCTTAGCCATAAGGATGTTGCTTCGACTGTCATCGAAGTAGTTTCCGTCGTGATTCGAATGAGGTCAATTCGATGTCGATGGCCTTAGCCATTAGGATGTCTCTTCGACTATCGTCGAAGTAGTATCCGTCGTGGTTCAAACAAGGTCAAACCGATGTCGATGGCCTTAGCCATTAGGATGTTGCTTCGGCTGTCGTCTAAATAGTATCTGTCGTTGTTCGAACAAGGTCAAACCAATATTGATGGCCTTAGCCATTAGGTTGTTTCTTTGGCTATCATCGAAGTAGTATCCGTCGTGGTTCGAACGAGGCCGAACCAATGTCGATGGCCATAGCCATTAGGATATTCCTTCGGTTGTCGTAGAAGTAGTATCCGTTGTGGTTCGAATGAGGTCGAACCGATGTCGATGGACTTAGCCATTAGGATATTGCTTTGGCTGTCATCGACGCAGTATCCGTTGTGGTTCGAACGAGGTCGAATCGATGTCGATGGCCTTTGCCATTAAGATGTTTCATGACTGTCGTTGAACCAGTATCCGTCGTGGTTCGAACGAGGTCAAACCGATTTCGATGGCCTTAGCCATTAGGATATTGCTTTGGCTGTCGTCGAAGCAGTATCCGTCGTGGTTTGAATGAGGTCGAACCGATGTCGATGGCCTTAGCCATTAGGATGTTTCTTCGGCTGTTGACAAAGTAGTATCCATCGTGGTTCGAATGAGGTCAAAACGATATCGATGGCCTTAGCCATTAGGATGTTTCTTTGGCTGTCGTCGAAGCAGTATCTGTCGTGGTTCGAACGAGGTTGAACCGATGTCGATGGCCTTAGCCATTAGGATGTTGCTTCAGCTGTCGTCGAAGCAATATCTGTCGTGGTTCGAATGAGGTCGAATAGATGTCGATGGTCTTAGCCATTAGGATGTTGCTTCGACAGTCATCGAAGTAGTATCCGTCGTGGTTCGAACGAGGTCAAACCGATGTCGATGGCCTTTACCATTAGGATATTTCTTCGACTGTCGTCGAAGTAATATCTGTTGTGGTTTGAATGAGGTCGAATCGATGTTGATGGCCTTTTGGCCATTAGGATGTTGCTTCGACTATCGTCGAAGCAGTATCCATCGTGGTTCGAATGAGGTCGAACCGATGTCGATGGCCTTAGCCATTTGGATGTCACTTCGACTATCGTCGAAGTAGTATCTGTTGTGGTTCGACTGAGGTCGAACCGATGTCGATGGCCTTAGCCATTAGGATGTTGCTTCGATTGTCGTTGAAGTAGTATCCGTCATGGTTCAAATGAGGTCGAACCAATGTTGATGGTTTTAGCTATTAGGATATTGCTTCGACTGTCGTCGAAGTACTATCCGTTGTGGTTCGAGCGAGGTCAAACCGATGTCGATTGCCTTAGCAATTAGGATATTGCTTTGGCTGTCATCGACGCAGTATCCGTCGTGGTTCGAACAAGTTCGAACCGATGTCGATGGCCGTAGCCATTAAGATATTGCTTTGACTGTTGTTGAAGCAATATCTGTCGTGGTTCGAACAAGGTCGAACCGATGTCGATGGCCTTAGATATTAGGATGTTGGTTCGGGTGTCGTCGAAGCAAAATCCGTCGTGGTTCGAATGAGGTCGAACCGATGTTGATGGCCTTAGCCATTAGGATGTTGCTTCGACTGTCGTCGAAGTAGTATCCGTTGTGGTTTGAACAAGGTCGAACCGATAATGATGGCCTTTAGCCATTAGGATGTTGCTTTGACTGTCGATGAAGTAGTATCCGTCGTGGTCCGAACGAGGCCGAACTGATGTCGATGGCCTTAGCCATTAGGATTTTGCTTCGACTGTCGTCGAACTAGTATCCATCGTGGTTCGGACGAGGTCAAACCAATGTCAATGGCATTAGCCATTAGGATATTGCTTTGGCTGTCTTCAAAATTGTATGCGTCTTGGTTCGAATAAGGTCGAACCGATGTCGATGGTCTTAGCCATTAGGATATTGCTTCGACTGTCATCAAAGTAGTATCCGTCGAAGTTCGAACGAGGTCAAACCGATGTCGATGGCCTTAGCCATTAGGATGCTGCTTCGGCTGTCATCGAAGTAGTTTCCATCGTGGTTCGATCGAGGTCAAATAGATCTCAATGGCTTTAGCCATTAGGATGTTGCTTTGGCTGTTGTCGAAGCAATATTCGTCGTGGTTCAAACGAGGTGGAACCGATGTCGATAGCCTTAGCCATTAGGATGTTGCTTCGACTGTCGTCGAAACAATATCCGTCGTGGTTCGAACGAGGTAGAACCGATGTCGATGGCCTTAGCCATTAGGATGTTGCTTCGACTGTCGTCGAAATAGTATCTGTCGTAGTTCGAACGAGGTCGAACCGATGTCAATGACCTTTAGCCATTAGGATGTGGCTTCGACTGTCATCGAATTAGTATTAATCGTGGTTCGAACGAGGTCAAACAGATGTTGAAAGTCTTAGCCATTAGGATGTTGCTTCGACTGTCGTCGAAGTAGTATCCGTCATGGTACGAACGAGCTCGAACCAAAGTAGATGGCCTTTGGCCATTAGGATATTGCTTCGACTATCATCGAAGTAGTATCTGTCGTGGTTAGAACGACGTCAAACCGATGTCGATGGCCTTAGCCAGTAGGATGTTGCTTCGACTATCGTCGAAGTAGTATTCGTCGTGGTTCGAACGAGGTCGAACTGATGTCGATAGCCTTAGCAATTAAGATATTGCTTCGGTTGTCGTCAAAGTAGTATCAGTCATGGTTCGAATAAGGTCGAACAATGTCGATGGTCTTAGCCATTAGGATGTTTCTTCGACTGTCATCGAAGTAGTATCTGTCTCGGTCCGAACGAGGTCGAACCGATGTAAATGGACTTTAGCCATTAGGATGTTGCGACGATTGTCGTCAAAGTAGTATTCGTCGTGGTTTGAACGAAGTCGAACCGATGTTGATGGACTTAGCCATTAGGATGTTGCTTCGGTTGTGGTCAAAGTAATATCTGTCATGGTTCGAATGAGGTCGAACCGATGTCGAAGGTCTTAGCCATTAGGATATTTCTTCGATTGTCATCGAAGTAGTATCCGTCGTGATTCGAACGAGGTCAATTCGATGTCGATGGCCTTAGCCATTTGGATGTCTCTTCGGCTGTCGTCGAAGTAGTATCCGTCATGGTTCAAATGAGGTCAAACCGATGTCGATGTCCTTAGCTATTAGGATGTTGCTTTGGTTGTGGTCAAAGTAGTATCCGTCGTGGTTTGAATGAGGTCGAAACAATGTCGATGGTCTTAGCCATTAGGATGTTGATTCGACTATTATCGAACTAGTATCCGTCATGATTCGAACGAGGTCAATTCGATGTCGATGGCCTTAGCCATTAGGATGTCTCTTTGGCTGTCGTCGAAGTAGTATCTGTCGTGGTTCAAACGAGGTCAAACCGATGTCGATGGCCTTAGCCATTAGGATGTTGCTTCGGCTATCGTCAAAGTAGTATCTGTCGTTGTTCGAACGAGGTCAAACTGATATTGATGGCCTTAGCCATTAGGATGTTTCTTTGGATGTCGTCGAAGGAGTATCCGTCGTTGTTCGAACGAGGTCGAACCGGTGTCGATGGCCATAGGCATTAAGATGTTGCTTCGGTTGTCGTCGAAGTAGTATCCGTTGTGGTTCGAATGAGGTCGGACCGATGTCGATGGACTTAGCCATTAGGATATTGCTTTGGCTATCATCGACACAGTATCCGTCGTGGTTCGAACAAGGTGGAATCAATGTCGATGGCCTTAGCCATTAAGATGTTGCATGACTATCGTTGAAGCAATATCTGTCGTGGTTCGAACGCGGTCAAAACGATTTTGATGGCCTTAGCCATTAGGATATTGCTTTGGCTATCGTCGAAGCAGTATCCGTCGTGGTTCGAACGTGGTCAAACCGGTGTCGATGGCCTTAGCCGTTAGGATGTTGCTTCGGCTGTCGACGAAGTAGTATTCGTCGTGGTTCGAATAGGTCAAACCGATATCGATGGCCTTAGCCATTAGGATATTTCTTTGGCTGTCGTCAAAGCAGTATCCGTCGTGGTTCGAACGAGGTCGAACCGATGTCGATGGCCTTAGCCATTAGGATGTTGCTTCAACTGTCGTCGAAGCAATATCTGTCGTGGTTCGAATGAGGTCGAATTGATGTAGATGGTCTTAGCCATTAGGATATTGCTTCGACTGTCATCGAAATAGTATCCGTCGTGGTTCGAACGAGGCCGAACCGATGTCGATGGCCTTAGCTATTAGGATATTGCTTCGACTATCTGTTGTGGTTCGAATGAGGTCGAATCGATGTTGATGGCCTTTTGGCCATTAGGATGTTGCTTCGACTATCGTCTATGTCGTATCCGTCGTGGTTCGAATGAGGTCGAACCGATGTCGATGGCCTTAGCCATTAGGATGTTGCTTCGACTGTCATCGAAGTAGTATCCGTCATGATTCGAACGAGGTCAATTCGATGTCGAAGGCCTTAGCCATTAGGATGTCTGTTTGGCTGTCGTCGAAGTAGTATCCGTGGTTCAAACGAGGTCAAACCGATGTCTATGGCCTTAGACATTAGGATGTTGCTTCGGGTATCATCGAAGTAGTATCTGTCGTTGTTCGAACGAGGTCAAATCGATATCGATGGCCTTAGCCATTAGGATATTTCTTTGGATGTCGTCGAAGGAGTATCCGTCGTGGTTCGAACGAGGTCAAACCGATGTCGATGGCCTTAGCCATTAGGATGTTGCTTCGGCTGTCATCGAAGTAGTTTCCAACGTGGTTCGATCGAGGTCAAACCGATGTCGATGGCCTTAGCTATTAGGATGTTGCTTTGGCTATTGTCGAAGCAGTATTCCTCGTGGTTCAAACGAGGTGGAACCGATGTCGATGGCCTTAGCCATTAGGATGTTGCTTCGGCTGTCGTCGAAGCAATATATGTCATGGTTCGAACGAGGTAGAACCGATGTCGATGGCCTTAGCCATTAGGATGTTGCTTCGACTGTCATCGAAATAGTATCCATCGTAGTTCAAATGAGGTCGAACCGATGTCGATGACCTTTAGCCATTAGGATGTGGCTTCGACTGTCATCGAAGTAGTATCCATCGTGGTTCGAACGAGGTCAAACCGATGTCAAAGGTCTTAGCCATTAGGATGTTGCTTCGACTGTTGTCGAAGTAGTATCTGTCATGGTTCGAACGAGGTCGAACCGAAGCAGATGGCCTTTAGCCATTAGGATGTTGCTTCGACTATCGTCGAAGTAGTATCCGTCGTGGTTAGAACAACGTCAAACCGATGTCGATGGCCTTAGCCATTAGGATGTTGCTTTGACTGTCGTCGAAGTAGTATTCGTCGTGGTTTGAACGAGGTCGAACCGATGTCGATAGCCTTAGCTATTAGGATATTGCTTCGGTTGTCGTCAAAGTAGTATCAGTCATGGTTCGAATGAGGTCGAACGATGTCGATGGTCTTAGCCATTAGGATGTTTCTTCGACTGTCATCGAAGTAGTATCCGTCGTGGTCCGAACGAGGTCGAACCGATGTAGATGGACTTTAGCCATTAGGATGTTGCGTCGATTGTCGTCAAAGTAGTATTCATCGTGGCTTGAATGAGGTCGAACCGATGTCGATGGACTTAGCCATTAGGATTTTACTTCGGTTGTAGTCAAAGTAGTATCTATTATGGTTCAAATGAGGTCTAACCGATGTCAAAGGTCTTAGCCATTAGGATGTTTCTTCGACTGTCATCGAAATAGTATCCATCGTGATTTGAACGAGGTCAATTCGATATCGATGGCCTTAGCCATTTGGATGTCTCTTCGGCTGTCGTCGAAGTAGTATCCGTCGTGGTTCAAACGAGGTCAAACCGATGTCGATGGCCTTAGCCATTAGGATGTTGCTTTGGTTGTGGTCAAAGTAGTATCCGTCGTGGTTCGAATGAGGTCGAACCGATGTTGATGGCCTTAGCCATTTGGATGTCACTTCGACTATCGTCGAAGTAGTATCTGTTGTGGTTCGACTCAGGTCGAACCGATGTCGATGGCCTTAGCCATTAGGATGTTTCTTACATTGTCGTTGAAGTAGTATCCGTCATGGT